>CAXIVR010000009.1:71493825-71602764 GCA_964035755.1 Teleogryllus oceanicus
TGACTTGGTATGAAGTTTCTTTAAATTTCAAGAGATCCTAGAAAAAGAGCTAATTTCTGAACAAGGATACACACTATAATTAACTTTCTCAATTTTTCTCTCAATTGAGATATTTTTTCTTGATTGAGAACTCTCAATTGCTCATTTTTTTAATGTGTTTCCACAGAAACATCATGCATATAACCTTAATAACTGCTATATTTTTTTATATTTATTCGATTTGTACGTTCCTCAATTATTCGATTAATGTTGTAAACGATGTTTCTACTTGCTTGCGACGTAACCATTAACGTTTCTTTCTGAGCACAGGTATATCGGGGACTAAATCGAATATTCTCCCATCGTTTGTTAGTTATTATGTCCGAAGTCGCAGCAGACGTTTAGTGTCTACTACAATTCCTAGTGGCGACAGTCACGTCAAATATGGCATTGGCCTCCTTCAAAGTCAGTATTTGAAGCTAAAGTTAATTACAACAAAATTTTAGACGAATACCACGTAACGCAGCTTATGCTTGCGCAGAAGAGCGCTGAGACGCGTCAACGTCAGTGCCACGGCCCAAGGGCGGGAATTTTAATACTTGCATTTTCACTTTTTTATTTTAATCTAAACATTTATTTTTACTCTATCATTCAAAAATGTAAAATCTCTGTTTTAGTGTTACATTGAAGGTCGAGAAAATAAATACATCAATACACAAGTATAAGTAATACAATTTTCAGCGATTTCATCAACTTCATCAAATGTAATATTGGTTAGCACTCAGGCGCGGCTCGTGATTAGGCTGTAAGGCGGAGCCTCCCCTAAAGAAATCGCCGCCCAAAAGAAATTTAAATATATATATATTTATAAATATATTATTCACTAATAATGGATTTCCGAGTTATATTACGAAACAATTATATCATTTTTCATAGTTCGTTAACGGCCGTTCGTAACGCATTTCAAGCTGTTGACAGGGAAGGCAAAAGCGCTAGGCTCCCACTTTATTCCGCCATAAGCCCTGTGTAAAACGACGAGGCGTGACTGAAGTAGAACAGTTAATTTCCTAACAGACTTTTGGATATAAAAAAGTAAGATATCAAAATGTACGGAAATATGGAACTATAACTGCCAATACGTAACCGAATCGCAATTCTTGTTCAGAGCATCTTAAGTTATAATTTTCCACCACATGTTTATTGGCCTTCTACATGCTCTTTAAGTTTATAACATTTATTCTCATGCAAGCTAATTAAGATTAAGTTAAGAACTATTGCTGCGTTTCTAATCCTAATTAATGGTTAGTTACAAAATAAATTTTTACGCGTGCATGTGCTTTTGTTGTTGGCAATATTGGATCTTTCTATAAATTGGTGTAGGTGTGTTTAGTGAAATGAAATTAAATGCAATTTTTTCATTATTTACGCAGCGATATAAGTTTTATGTCGATTCACTTGTGTTAGATTATGTGTTAGTGAAGTACAAAGATAGAAAGCAGTAACATTTACTGAGCAAAAGAATTTGACTATACTGTCGAGAAGTGTAGGAAAGTTAATCTCTTTCCTTTCCGTTTTGTAGATTCGTTTAAGTAAACTAAAGTAGTACTAATGAGATAAAGTGATAATTCGGATAAAGAACTATTACAATTCATTTTAATTTTCTTCTTATTAAGGAAGTTTTTAAAACCAATGCCATGATTGAAGGCTTGAGCCGCGTCATGCAAGCAATAGCCTTAAAGATGTAGGGAGCATAGAGCATTATATCCATTGAAAAGCGTCGCGCACAGTTTTATGTCAAAAGGAGTTGATTATAAAATGGCTTTTTCCTAAAAAGGGTAGTTTAGATAGATTTGTGGTTTGTGGGTGAAAATGTGTCAAATGTTGAGTGTCTTCTCATTTACCCACCTATCAAATAATTATATAATCCTAATATTTAGTTCGAGAATTGTAGAGACTGTTTAAAGTGTACGCGATAATTATAAAATACACGATATTTTTTTTTCTACATTATACAATGCCATTTTATATTGCTGATAACTAGGGGGTGTATTTTAATGGAATGTCTTTTTTTCACTTTAGGGAAATGCCATTTAGTATAAAAATTCATTTTATGTTATGACAAAAAGAAATAACTCATTTTTATAGGTCTTTTTTTTTTCATTATTCCTCAATTTCGGCAAGTCATTTTTTACATTTTCCCATTATTTTAATTACAATTTTCGCTGAATTAATTGATTTTAAAATCATTTAAATGGTACTACCTCAAATAATATTGACGAAATGCAACGAATGTTCTCCACAGAATTCCTGAGCACCTATACTTGGTAACCTATTCGATATCTTCGCTCTGAAGTTGTGATGTCAGCCATTGTGAGTTTGTAATCTAAGGTTCCTGTGACACCTGTCAGCACTATTTGGGCTGACAGCGCTTGTTCGGCCGATTTCTAAAGACAGAGATAATCTGGTAAAGAACAGTCCAAACCAAACGTTTGAAAGCTTTGAAATCTTTGAGTTCACTTGAATGATTAGAAGAAGCCTAGATCACATCAGTAACATACCCAACAGCGTCAGTTGTTCATCCGAACTGGTTTTGAAGACATTTTTACGCCTTTTTTATGGCATTTTTAAAACATTTTAAGAGCATTTTACTGATCATTTTTGGCGATGTTTTAGATCATCAAAATGTGCCCCCTACTGATAACCCATTCCATTCTAACGTTATTCAAGAATCAAAGTTACAAAAGGAGTGAACTTCAAATTATCCACATTGATTTAACCAGCTCCTACGAACATTAATATTTTAAATATTCTTTAAAATCGTTTTTTGCTCTTTGCACAACTTTTAAACAAAGTTTTATTTAAATTCTTCTTCATTTCATCATCTCTACGCTGGAAAAAAAATTGTGTTATTAATTTACTGGTAACACATTCGGAGAAGTTAAAAAATATTGATTTTGTGGGAAAAAATGTCCGTCTCAACGATATGTCACCAGAAAAAAATATGAATAGTCACTGAGTCTTATAATTCGCACATGTCAAACTGAATTCGCCACACTTTCAAAATTTTATATAAATTCTCTTTGATTTCATTATTACATAGCCATATGGCAATGAGTTCCTCAACTAGTTGAATATTAATAATGACTATGCACTTTTTTCTTCAAAACATGCCAATTTCAAAATAACACCAATTTTATTAATTTACTTGTTAAACATTCAGAGAAGTTAGAACATGTTGAGTTTGTGGGAAACAATTGTCCATCCCAACGTCCTGTGACCAGAAAAAAAAAGAATAGTCATCGAGTGTTATAAATGGCACATAGCAAGAGACGGCGAGAGCCAACAACAAAAGAACACTGGAGTCCACTGCGACTCCGTCTGAGCGGCCCTCGCGTACCGTGGGCGGCCCCGCATCGCTCGGCCGAGGGTGAAAGCGGGCGGCAGCGGCGCCCTGCTATTTCGGGGCCATTGTGTGCGACAATCGGACAAACTGAGAAGGCCCGGTGGGGTGGGGAGGGGCAGCTTTGCTCGATGTCTCTGCAGAGGGTGGCCCTCTCAGGGTGCGGACGCGCCTCTCCAGATGAACACGATCCCTTCGGCCCACAAAAACAGTTCTAATCTCTAATATAATATGCTTGTATTCATCTCCTTTCACAAATATAGTTTTCTTCCCAGATTATTTTGTATTATATTTATATTTTAATTAAAATTAGGATATTTTTAATGTCTTGATAGTAAAATAATATTTTTATAATACTTCAATTTTTATCTGAAACAGAATCCGAAAGTGATGTCAAACTGTTCATGTGTAGATGTTAATTTTATATCAATAGAAAATACATTTTTGGTTTATAATAATTAGGGGGCGGATTTTAATGAAATTTTTTTCTTTTCCTTTAGAACAATGCTTATAGAAACTTATTTTATGTTATGACAAAAGGAAATGACTAATTTTATAGGTCATTATTTTGCATTTTCTTGTCGGTTTCGACTAATAAGTCATTTTTTACCTTTTCTCGTCATTCTTAATGCATTTTTGGCTGATTTCATCCATTTTAATAACATTTTTATGGTACGTGCTTCAAATAATATTTACGAGATGCAACACATGTTCTTCACAGAATTACTCACAGGCCTATTCTGTTCGTATTTGTTCCCACAGGAATTGTTTTGACAGCGTTGTCAGTATGTAATTCTTGTGACGTATACCAGCATCATTGGCCGTTCCGCCGATTTAGAGATAAATAAATCAGAGATTTTCTGGCAAAGAACAGTCCAAACCAAAACTTTGTAAGTTGAGTTCAATGAATGAAAGAAGCCTCGATTACATCAGTAACGTATAAGAATATTATTTACTCATCTTCCCAATTCTTTGCGAATTGAGCGTGGGGTCTCGCAGGGTTCGATCTAAGACCCTGTTCTCGTTCTTTGCTATGTAAATGATATGTCCTCGTCCATTAGAAACGGAAGAAAAGTTATATTTGTCCATTAAACAAATGTTCTTTGCAAAAAAAACATTAAATAGTAAATATTTGGAAGTTTTAAATTGTTCTCGTAAAAACAAATTTAAAGTTAAAGAAGGAAAAACTGTTTCAATATATTTTTGTATTCCAAACCGGTAATTGCATTATCCATTAAAAATTAATAATATTACATTGGCTGATAAGGCGACATTTCTGGGTCTCTCAATTCCGTCAAACCTCAAAAATAATATCCATATAACTGAATTACACACTAAATTAAGCTCATTATGTTACGCATTCATTTCAAGCTATTCTTTTAAACAATGCCAGCGTACGTACATCTCGTTGGTGTACTTTGCGAATGTACATTTCCGCCTGAGATGCAATATTCTGGGGAAGTTCGTCCTATAGTACTCAGCCTTACATTGCAGAAAAGCAAATGAATAATTAGCAAATGCCAATCACGTGATTCACGCAAATATATCTTTATTGACCTTGAAATTTCACCATTACAATGTCTATCTATTGATTAATTTATGATTTTTGTAAAAACGGACTTACTAAACAATGGGAACATATTATCATGCGAGAGTGAAATTTATAATTACAACACCCTGAAATCACATTCATCAGGTGACTGTATTAACAGCTCACAACGAGAAACCAACATATCCGCAGTGCATGTACGTTGCTTTACAACGCATTCCCAAAATACATTAAAGTATTGAAATTGAAACACATTTTTATGTTTAAAACAAATTTTTTTCTGTTGTATAACTGTTTCTATAGAATTAGACACTATATTGACCATCAAATACAAAAACAATATTTCAACAATAATATATAATGCATTATTTACATTAGTTCTATTAATCGGCTGCATAGATAGCACTTTTCAGAGGAGTTCTCCGTTCAATTGCAGGAGTAGTCCCTTAACTAACACGCCGCACTCCGCGAGCGATCCTTATTCTCTTCTCCTGTCTCTAGTCCTATCCTATGGCTGGGCGTTGGACAGATCTGCCATCTCAATGTGTCATTTCCACTGTCTTAAGAAAGAGTTGCTCAGCTCTGCGATTTCGAGAATGTAAGATCGCATCTGAGTTACATTGGATTGAGGAAAGAAAGAGAGAGAGAGTTGACTTTTACGTGGAAGGAAATGGAATGGATGCAAGTGTGGTCGATATATAGTGTACCAGTTAGATCGATCGTATTCCACCTTTGGAACCGGGAATAGGTTAAGCCTCATATTCCTGATCGATTCATTTGTGGCGAGTACCAAAACGAGTTTGCAGGAGTTTTTTTTTCGGAGTTCTCCCATTTCTCATCATTTCATCTTCTCTATTCCAAAGTAATCCGAAAGACACGTGAATCACAATATTGAAGTTGTTGAAGTGACAATCAGATTGTGGTTGACTATAATTTCTGTATAACTCCAAATAACGACTGAGACAACAGAGGAAAATGCGAGAAACAATATTGCTTATGTGCACGCGCCGACAAAAATCCGTTGATGAATTGCACACTTTCTTCCTCTCTCTGTCGCACATCCAACTCCCCTTCCTCCATATCGTGCATCGAGAGCCCGTCGCCAAACTTTCGCCAACTCTCTAATTCCCTTTCGTCAAATTAAACAGTTGGAAGGAGACGCTTAAAGCACTTGACGTGGCCTCCGCCTCCCAAACCCTGGCGCCTCTTGAAGAGAGCCTCGCTGCCTCGGGAGTTAAGGCCAACTATGGTCCTCGGCCCCTGCAAGGTTCATTAGAGGCGTTGACGGCGCCTCGGGCGATGCCTCCGTGTGCTCTTCGACGTGCTCTTGCTCCATCGAGGGCGAAAACTGATGGGGACAAGTGAAGTTAGCAAAGCGAGCTCGAGTCTGAACATCTACCGAAAGGTCGTCTAGAGGGTAAACTGGGAATTTCGAAGACGTGTCACCTATACTCTCGCATGTTATTTACGTTGTGTAAAGAAAGTATTGTAATGCTGCAAGTGCATTGTTGTTCAATTTTCTGAATTTTCAAAATTTGCAAAAGTTAGAAATATTGCGAACCTAACTGTATCGGGTAAATGAAGTTCGCTCGGAAGCGGTCTTACTATCTGACGGAGCGTGTCACCGACTCCCCACGCTGCCGCCGCTGATGGTGGGGAAGGAGTCGGGATGACCTGCAAACGCGACGTGCCCGCTCGCCGGCGCGTCCCTGGCCGTGTGCCGCATACAACGCCTGATGGTGGCTGCATTCGCCCCGCTGGCCGCACGATGGAAGCGTAGCAGTGCATGTCATAGACTTGACTCTTGCTCTCACCCGCTGATTGCCTTACGCCCGTTGGGACACCGTCCACGAAAATATTAGTTCGTTACTCCACTGATCTTTGGTTTCTTGACGTAGTCTAAATATTGTACCACACCCGCGTCCCACAACGCTCAGCTTATTAGCTTCGGTTTCACATGACCACGTGTCACCAAATGTGTCTCTCTGCACTGTCTCTCTTTTCACTTATTTTGTAGTTCTTTCTTTACTCCACACATAGTGTAGCGTCATAGACTTGACTCTCTGCTCCTGAGTTGCAAGGTATGGGGATGAGGGAGCCAAATATAGGCTCCCGAACAAAGGCCACCCTCACGGAAATCGCAGACGCCGGGCACAAAAAGGCGGTACGGTGGCACTCGCTTTAAGGCGAGTGCGTGCGGGGCGGCAGATGACGGAGGAGGTCGTGACTCGCCATTAAGGTGCGTCGCAGGACCATTCGGGGGGTAACGTTTGGAGTTTCGCGGCAAAATACCGCAAAACTTGTCCGCCAAGTCTGGCGCGAAGTACTGAAGGCACGAGTAGATGTGCGAGGTTCGGACACGGTGACGTATGCCTTATACTTCAGGGCAGATGGTCTGCCGAGGCACATGAGGTGCCCAGTTGCGACCTGGGCGAGATGTATATCAGGCGCGGCCGCAAGGCGTGGTTGGGAGAGGGGCTGCGGCAGGTAGCGCCCGACAAACGCCTTAGAGTGAGGCTTTAGTTCCTGTACATAATTTATTGTAAATACCCACTCGTGTCTGTTTCTTTGAGCTGTAGATCCCAACCCACGGCGTTACAATAGCACATCACTTTACTACTGCCCTACCATGCTTTGCACTAGTTCCCATTCCGTTTTACCATTGGCGGACTCGGATGCTCTTCGCGCCGCTCACTCCCTTTGCGTCCTCTGCACTCGCCCACTTGCCTGAGTGACGCCCGCCACTCGCGTTTCCTACGGGCTACGAGCGTGGCAAACATATGGGATCAGAAACGCAATGCGTTTCCATATATGTATTGTAACCGCTTGTCATCGGCTACACTCATGACAAAAGAAATATTGAAGTGACAATACCCGACATCTTGCCCTACAAATAGTTCCTAGAGTAGCGAAGAGATGGCGTTACCTAGAAACAAATTTCTGAACGTACTTTCGCCCTAGCCAATCAGAACTTCTTTGTAGAAATGCGAATGTGGCATGAGGCTTGACTTCGACGATTGTCTTTCTTTCCTGATCGAGGACGCTGAAGTGGAATAGATGGGTACTATTCCACCACAACCGACGAGGGATACGTCGTGGAAAATACCAGAAATGAAGCTTTATTAAAAGGTAATTGGTTCAAGTATTTTTCATGGATTAATCACTGTGATATGTCAAGATTACGTAAAATTCGATAGGAATATTAAATAAGTAATGCAACGAATGTAAGAATAACAGTGGTAGTGGACTAAAAATGAATTTATAAACCACGTTGCTACATTCTCGTTGCTGGAATATAGAAGAGATTTTTTGTAACATAGGACGTGTTTCTGCTTCTTTGTTACAGCTTTTTCAGTTTTAGTTTGAGCAGTTACTTATTCTACTTTTATTTTATTTCATTTTTTATTTATGGGATTTACTCGAAAAATTCTATTGAGAATTTGATAATTCCGGAAAAGCATAGTTTATTCAACAACCGGCCTAACTTTTCACTAAAACAAAGTTATAATTTGGAGTTGGACTGCATTCTAACGCTTTTACCTTCGTGTAAGCTGTGGTTTAACTGGGCTGTACAACGAGAGGAGAAGGCGTGTGGAAATACTGATTCCATCGCGGTAGGCAGCGCACGAACCGTCGCAGGACAACGTGACGACCTTAAGTGTGAACGTCGCTCGACAGCCGTCTACTCAGCGCAGGACCAGCTTGGAGAATTCCGCCGGTCGAGTCACAGAAAAGCAGAAAGAATATTTACTAAATTGCAGCTTGGAAAACTTTCAAGATAGAATTATGATTGCACAAATTACAACGTTGTAATATGAGCTTCTCAGTAACAACAGACAGATCACAAGTTTTACTAAATATTAGTAGTCTTGATAACCAGTAAATTTATTTTTGCAGTCAAGAGAAATCAGATCTAAATAATTTTTATGTTTATTGATAAAAGTCGTCCTGTGTATAATTCTTTATCTAAATTCATACATAATTGACTTGATGTTATTTGAAATCATTTAAGAGGAATTGTCTATGTAAAAGGGTTTGAACATGAATGAAAGCTGTTAAATTGTTTCTGGTAAAACGTTATTTCATGAACAGTCAAGAGACTTGTAAAACAAATTTTGCACTGCGAGGTCACGCAGAAGCTGAATATTAAGTGTAAATATTGAGTGTAGTATTATTTAAGATTGAAAAGGTATTAGTGAATTTTGGTATATTGTTTGTATGTATTTTTTTACAGGATGGTTATTTAAATTGTGGATTGTGGGTTTCATTAAGAGATAATTTGTTTTGAGAAGTGTACATATGTATTTACTGTTTGTTTCGTGTAAATGTAGATCAGAGTCACTATTATTCTACAGAAAACTGCAGTTTAGGTAGGGAGTTAGCTACCATTGTGTAATCAAAAGGAAAAGTAATCACGTAGGAGAATATGTGAACGTGAGTGTACGAAGGATCATATTGGAAAGAATATATGTTACTTGTTCTTTAAAACTATGAAATTGTGTTTGTTTGTTAAATGAATATTAGTTAGCAAAGACGAACCCACCACCGATAGGGAATTATCCATAATTTGAGGTCTTCCCAGGTTTGTGTGACGGTGTAATCACACGTCACAAAACAAGAAAATAACAGATTTACTTCTGTAATTCGGCGTACTACGAAATAGTTAGGTAGATACGTGACGGTTACATTTTGGCGCCCAACTGGTTGGCTCGAAATTATTAGAATTTCGTAGGCTAATATTATTAACGAAACCAAAAATTTGTTAATAAATTTTTTTTAGTCTGAAACTTGAGTACAGAAGTTTAGTATTAGGGTGTGAAGCATCAGTAGTTCTATTGTAAATCTGAATTTTCATTGACTGGTTAAAAATGGCAGATAAATTTGATAGAGCTAGGAATCTTGAACAGATCTCGTCAGGTAGTGAGGAGGAAAGCGCCCTTCCGGCCTTCCGCCCCTTCCGCCCCTTCCGCCCCCTTCCCCCTTCCGCCCCCTTCCGCCCCCTTCGCCCCCTTTCGCCCCCTTTCGCCCCCTTTCGCCCCCTTTCCCTTCGCCCCTTTCCTTGCCCTCCTTTCGCCCCCTTTCGCCCCCTTTCGCCCCCTTTCGCCCCCTTTCGCCCCCTTTCGCCCCCTTTCGCCCCCTTCCGACCCCATCCGCCCCCCCTGTGTGCGCAGGAGTCGAATCGCCTCTCCAGGCTGGCCCGGCCCCGCCCGCGGCCCCTCGCGTGGCATTTCTCAGAGAGCAACTGTTCACACTCACTTTAATACTTGTTTTGCTATTTACCTACTTTATAAATAAGCCATCAACAAAAAAGAAATAAAATAATGTCATATTTTACGTCGCAATACAAAGAAAATGTTCACAACCCTTTAAAACATAACACATTAATATTTAAAAAAACGTCATAACATGATTATATACATTGCACGAATGTGGCGAAAAAATACCTGGTGTGATGAGTCCTAAATGTGTTTTCAAAAAAAATTAAATTGAAAAAAAAAGTATAGAAAAATTACATATTACACATTTGCAGATAGAAATATTCATAAATTACGTTAATGTTATTGTTCTAAGAAGGCAACTACCTGTTCTGAGTTCGTTTACAAAAAGTCGATTTATGGAATAGTAAGTGAATTTAAATATTTTTTAGAAAATTTCACAAAAGATGTAGAGGTTATCTGATTTTCGATATTTCGCATTTCTGTCCAGTTTTGCTATTATTTCAGTTTCCTTGGATCCATGAAATAAAACAAAAACCTTAGTATAAAATGGAATAATTTTAAAAAAATTGAATGTATTTTGCAAGTATTTACACACTAACAGTTTAAAGGAGCAATACGTACTTTGGGAGCCCTGCGTTTGGGATAACACATTGTACACATACACTTTCCTACACAGGCACGACTTCACCAAATTATTCACGCGTTCAGAACAACACGGCCCGGAACCCCTATAGGAAGTCCAATAGGGAAGCTTTCACTGCTTGCCACGGAGCGCAGCACCGAGCGGGCTGGGCGCTTGCAACCGGTCCAAAATTGCATTTTGCGGAATACTTTTTTAATATTTAGAGCAAAAAATTTGCAATTAAATCAGTTCGTGTGTGCTTCTGAACAATTATCTTCAATTCAAGATCGTTTCTAAATCAATCTATCCAGCCGATTTGTTTGTCAGGAAAACCTTCCTTCCTATTAATAAATAACTAGAAGAAGAACAGCTAAAGGAGTTGGCAGCTGCATCTGCCCTGTCGGGTGGTCGGGGCTGCGCAATCAGCCCGGTTCCCCTACCTTGCACCGACCTGCCCCTAAGCTCTTCCACGTCCCGTTCCTCCCCCTGCCAGTGGGAGTCAGGAGGTGAATCGAGTTGCTCACTTTCTCCATATCCTAATCACAATCACAAGTATCATCTATAAAATTTTCCTAGTCAGATATTTCCTTCCTTAATCCCAAATCATCCTCAACGCAGCGACTGACCTGGAGCATTCTGCTGCAAACACAAGAGTGAACGATGGAAAGAGCAGATGAGGGACAATTATCACCAACGGTCAAGGTGGTGAATGGAGTCTTCAGGCAAACTAACCTGGCAGATAGCTATAAAATGCGGTACTCATGCAATTATGGACAGAAACAAAAGAAGTAATGCCTCACACGTATCGAGCCATGATATTGCCATCGATGTGAGTTATAATCAGCCTCCAGGCGACGATAAGAGCAACAATTGGATCTAACCTCACGGACAGAAAAACTAAAAGACCCTGCTTGCCAGTTCTCCACTCATGAGGAGGGCTGCCAGCAGGAGAGAAGATGCTAGGCGTATGAGATGGACTCAAGAGATAATTAATTAACGAGAGCGGTCTATTACATCATCCAGTGTCAACATAATCCACTCCCTGGATGGAGGTAAGCTCTTCACGCCGAATTCATGAAATGGTACCCAGAACTTCATCAGACAGAACAGAACGTAGCTGATAGAAAACATGTCATAGAGAGAAGCGAAAACTCGTCGTGGGGCTTTCGGTCAGTACATACAAATAATACAAAAAAAAAATTAATCTGCAAAAGACGAAATAAGTTAGCAAAAGTTCTTGTACCAGATAATTAGAATATGCAAACCATATTGTCTTTCAATATCTGTCTTTAAAACTAAAGTGATAGATTCAGAGGCAAATATCCTATCAGAACTAAAATAATAATAGAAGACAAAGTAAGAGAGCAAGTATAACATTTTAATTATTTGGGCTGTGATATCACATACGATTACAGTGATGATATGAAAACAAAATTACAACGTTTCCAACATACTTGCGGAACAGTAAACAAAGACCTTCACAATAAGACAAGAAAAGAGACACTTACAATTTTATGAAGTCATGTCAGTACCACAACTGCTTTACGGGCATGATTCATGGACAATAAGAAAACAAAATAAGATGAAGATAAAAGTCTCGGAAATGAAATTCCTTCAGAGAGAAAACGCTGCACCCAATAGTAAAATAAAAAAAACCAAGATATAATATATTTTCTATCAATGAAAAAATACATGAATACTGATCACGGTGAGTACAACACTTAGGAATAATGTGTAAGAAAAGATCCCCCGACATGCCTTTCTGTACAGACCACGGGGAACAAGGGACATTGGCCGTCCACGACAGAGATGGGGTTACAAAGCCGGAGCAGGGAATCTCCCTAATCCGTTAGAGAACAAGAAATGCAAGAAGAAGAAAGAAATTACTCAGTTCGAGTGAGGAAGTCAAATACCCCTGGCGACTGTCAATACAAATGAACAAAAAAAAAAAGAGTCAATAAAAGAGTACTGAGCACCGAAGGTACCTAGACCCAGAGGCGGTGACAAAGTGAATGAAAAATTCATCAGTCTTCTTGTGTACTACAGCCGTTTCATTAGAACAGCAAAACCAATTTAGTAAAGTAAACAAAGCCAAACAAGTTCTTTACAAATCAATGACGCCTTGAAAGAGCACCTGAGCATGCAACGAAATTTGTATTAAGTCTAAATCGCTTAGTGCTGCAGTAACAGCGATTGAAATAAATGGTGAAAGAACTTACCACCCGAAGTCAAAATGAGAGGAAATCCATCTTGAAATTACGATTGATGGATTGAGAAGTGAAGTTGTTCTTTCTATTTAGGAAGTAACCAATGAAAAAAGTCTGCAAAAAGTAAACGCTATTACAACTAAAAATATAATGTACACATTATCGTTGTAGCAGAGAAAAACTTGAAGTCCTGAAAGATTACATCAGACAAAAGATTAAAGTGGTCAATGCATCCGCTGCCTTTTCATCGTAGTCGAAGTCTTTTAAAGCACCCCATGTGCTTAACCCCTGGCAATCAAGATTAAAGTGAAAACTGCACGGTATCATAGATGCCATGAGATCACAAAAGGAGGTACAACCCACAATTCAGATTCCGTCAAAAATAATTTTTCAGAAAGTGGAATTCTGACTCAAGCAAGCAGGGATTCAGCGTAAATGAACAACGAGCAACGAGTCAGCATAAATGAACAATATTTTAAAACGTACGGGACAAGAAAATGGGCGAATTACTAGTGGAGTCAATGAATCTAGATCGTGGATTGAAAATATTAACAAATATGAGAACCTGCCCCAAATAGACTTCATAATGGAAAACGAACAAATACCAATGAATTATAGACCGATAACATTATTACGTATCAACAAAACATAAACTCTTCACCTCTGTTATTGAGGAGAAAATGTAGTACCTTCACTGTACAAATAACAATAATCTTGCAAAAGAACAGAAAGGTTGCATTAAGGAAGGATTAGGATGTAATCAACCCATCATTGATAGTGCTGTTTTAAAGTAAGCATCATCAAGGCAAACATACTTCCATTTTCACATCTGTTATATTGATTCACGCCAAGCCTGTTGACTCCGTTCCTTATAAACGGCTAAACAAAGTACGGAAATCTATAAACTCTGTCCAACTGTAAGAAATATTCCAGGGCGCTTCCCTATCAGCATTATGGTTTTGCCTAGCTCTAAATCCGTCGTCAACTCTTTTAAACATCACTAAATATATGTACAGATTAAATATGAAAAACTCACAAAGACTAACCCATTTACTACTGATGAATGACACAAAGCTCCTCGCTGACACCAGTGATAAATTATTACAAATCACTTACAATCGCTTACAGATATTGCAAAAAAGTTCAGCGATGACCTTGGAAAGACATTTAGTCTTGATAAATGGGGTATATGTTTGTGGTATATTATGTGTTTTTTATCAGTTTATGTGATATATTATGAGCATTTTCAGGTTTTGCAAAGTTCAGTTCACACTCTATTTTTGTATAGTTGGCTTATTATAAACTTAATGCTAAAAACGTATTCCAAAAAACTCATTTTCGGGAGAAGAATCCGTTATATGGAGACCTCAGGAGAGTTGCATTTCGGAAAACTTTGTAAGGAAGACTTAGGAAGGATATCTATTTTTAATATGGTTATAATGAGTAGAATTTCTGCCTAACCACAGAGGACGTATTCTGGTGATTTGAGGTAAGCTATGGTAAAACTGTGTGGAGAGACACCTGATAAGGTTTTCTATAGTTTCGAGTTGGAATTCATTGTGCAGCTTTTGGTTGGAAATAAACCATGGTGCGTTTGTAATTGTGCGGAGAAACTGGGTTTTGAACGATCTGTAGTTGTTATTGTTGTTGATTTTGTGTGTGTGTTCGATCTTACGGCTTTTATCCAAACTGAATAAGCATAAAATAAGAGTGGAAGAATTATGGCTTTAAATATAGTTAGGGTTGTGTTATATGGAAGTTTGTCTGGCCTGTTTATTATTAGATTGAGTTGGTGGAGTTCTGTTTTAGCCTGTAATGTTTTATTATTTATATGCTGTCTCCAGTTAATTGTGTATCTGTTAATAATCCTAGATATTTGATGGGTTTGTTACGCGGATGCCAGTTAATTACTTCCTGATTTAATGAAAGTGAAGTGGGAGGGTTATATGGTATCAGGGTGAATATTTTTACAGCAGTTTTGTTTTTATTTAATTTTATTTTTATTTTGGAGGCCCAGCTGTCTAGAATGTTAAGATATAATTGACGTTGTGATTTAGTCTGTTCTAATGAAGAGTCGGATGCATCGATTGCAGTATCATCCGCAAACTGTGCTATTTTTATTGTGTTGAGTTATTGTAAGTCTGCCATGTACAGATGGAAAGGCGTTGGTGAATGCAGCGACCCATGTGGTACCACAAGGTTACAATAAATATTCATTAAGTGGTACCCACTGGTAATATTAAAAGGATAAACACTTGATAAAAAATAACAGTATTTGGTAAACCTTCAGAACCATTGACTGGATCAGTTAGGAACCCGGAGAAAAATATAAATAACGACTGACAAATTTGTTAAACACTTATTAGGTAGTACTCTGATTTCAGTTATCAACATCTGAGCAGTGCCAGTTCTAACTTATTCCTTTGGTATTGTTACATGGAATAAATCTGACTTGGAGGAGCTGGACAAAGCGACAAGGATACTATAACATTAATTCCGTTTCCTTTTAGTGCAAACCGGCAAACCTGCAGACAAATTTTCTTGAACTGGGTTTTGCGATATTAAGGCTCAACCTGATATAACTCTGGTATATATGAATAAGGGGAAATTAATATCAGAATCTCTGTAAACAGTTGTGTTGCGATATTCTTCAAGTAATCTACAATCATCTTCGAGTGCGTTATTGATTGATGAGTTGATTGTTTACAGGCACGCATACTGCTGGTCATTAGTCCCGTAAGTATAATGAATGTTTCATTGCGGGGGCGACTCTGCATGGTGGGATCAGACTCCGTCCTACCATACACCTCGACTTGCGAGAGATTTCCAACTCAAGGTATCTCCCCGAAGCGGGCCACCGCCCCCTAAACAAGCTCGGAGCTCTAGACTGGTCTCCCCCAGCTTTAAATGAGCTCTCAATCAACTGTAAGTGGCGTGGGTCCTTCAAAATCGGTAAGAAACCTCACATGCTTAGCTCTTTACATAAGATGTCTCAGAATTAATGTCACAAACTTCTACACCGAAGAGGAATACGAAAATGAGCACGGTTTGCCAATGAACATGTGGATATTTCATACATATTTCACATTTTCTCCTGATTGTTAGGAACTGGAGTTCGGCAGGTTATGCTGGCGTAGTCACCAAAATTCATGTCCTTCCCGAATAACAAGGCACATAGAGTTGCTTAACAAACAGTGGGAAATGTAACTACATTGTATGTAATTTCTCAACACGTGGTCACTGGCAAAAAAGTTATCATTTTCTATCCTTATACAAGGCCTAAAAGTTTGCGACATTTAGTAAGAGATATCCTGTATATAACTAGATAATGAAGGAACAAAAGGAGCATTATCTGAATAAATTATAATGCAGCATACAAGGATTAAAGAACCGATACGTTTCTTGAACAATTAATTAGTTAAAATTGCAATGAAAGAAAATTAACATAGTTTTACATTTACAAAAATTAAAATCTTTAGGCTTTAAATTGAAATGAAATGCAGTAAATTACGTTCAACAAGAGATTTTTAGTGAAAATGACTTTGAAATGAGCGATATACAATTCCTTCAGTTGGTCTGAGGACTTCGCGGTCGGTAATACTCTTTGTCTCTCCGTAATCACCACATTAGATATCGAACACTCAACGAATAGTCTAACCATTGCCAAATACGGACCTGGTTCCTTTCTTTAAGGATTTTACTATTATACGTTTGGGAGAACTCATACACAAATTACATTTACAATTAGAGAACTGTAAAACTTATTATACAATCACAGCGCTAAAAAGTCTATCTTACTCATCGGTAAAGACCGAACGCTAGGGTGAACATTTCACATCCAGAGTCCCAAAACTCATTAATTTTCAAGCTACTCGATTACTCCTTTGAGTGCTTCTTGCAAAGCCGTTCCTTAATTGGATTATCGACAAAAATTTTAATGCCATCGATAACATATTTTATAACCATTTTACTGTCTTAATCTTCCTTAATACATGCGCCGAAAAAAGCTATTGAGTATCGACTTCCGATTTTATCTAGATTAACCCACGGTTAAACACTTACACAAGAAAAACACGAAATTGGTTTCTCTTGGAGACAAAAAATTCTTGAAGCTTCCAATGCGGCGGTGGGCGGGGAGGGAGAGGCGGTCGCGAGAAAAGAAAGTTGGCACCAGACTTCGGTTCCAGACCAATGAACTTCAGAGGCATTAGCCCGCCGCCGGTCGTCTGCCGAGGCACGAACGGCGCAGTAGCTAGCCAATGGGAGACGGGAGGCTGGAGACTTCCCAGGCGTTGTCGAAAGGCGCGATCTTTTTTATTTTCCTCAATTTTTTAAATTGTTTGTTTGCTTTTTATTTATTTTCGATAATCAAAAAAACACAAGTGGCTTACTATAGGGAAGAAGAATTCAAGACTATCACTATATATATTATATATATATATATATATATATATATATATATATATATATATATATATATCACTATATATATACACATATATATACATATATATACATATCTATACATATATACATATCTATACATATATATATATATATATATATATATATACATCACCATATTTTCAGGATATTCAATTTTGTAGAATTATTATTTATTTAAATATTTTTTTAATCAAGATGTTGTTCCTATCTTGTCTTAGATACTCAAACCGTGCGTTAGGTTTTGAATGGGAGCATAACAATATCAGCTACTGCGATTCATTATCAATCCAATATTCACCCAAATAACATACAATTCTTTGTTCAAGTCCAATGTCAGATACTGTAAGAACATATTTGAACAAAGCAACGCATGAAAGAAATGAATGAAAGAAATTTTCAACACATGGAAATACATTTAAAACTCTTTACAGCGTCGGCGAAGCCACATTCAACAAGTTAGAAGATAATCATCTACATCGAATATGGGAATTAAAATAAAATAAATATACTATTGATGCGTCAAGTACATTCTTTATCAAATCATTTGTAAACTAGTGGTGCTATAGAATGGAAGTTTTCTAATATCCTTGGTGTTGACTGCCTATAGGTCTTGCCCCATCCTCTTGCCAGCTGACATCAATCTCCTCCAAAAGTATATTTTTTGACATTTTCTCAACTTTACGGTTTCCTAATAGTAGAACCGAAATATTACTTCAAGAATATTAAAGAAGAGTAAAACTTCGTTTGAAATAGAAATTTTTTAAGAAAATGGCGACTAAGCATTACTGTAAATGCGAAATTTGAAGGTCTTTTTCACAGGAATCTACTGAGTTTTCGAAAAACGTCATTTAAAGTCATTTGACGCACTTTCATTCAGAAATGTAATAATGTATACAAATCTATGGATATGGACATATTAACGCCGTGTCAGATATTTCAATAAAATTACATTTGTGAAATTTTTGTAAAAATAAAAGAATAAACCAAAATTAATTCTATGCTATCTTCAACAGTACGATAATCGTGCGTACGAAAAGTATAAAGAAAAAAATTGGAGCCGTTGATGAGAAAATGGCGTTTCAAGGTTTTTGCAAATACGTAATTTTGAGTTCATTTTCACAGAAAACCATTCAGTTTTTCGTTACCGGAGCTCAGCCATGATTTTTTCCGCCGAAAATACGCCGTTTTGTGGCGCAGCACTACATAACTTTCTCTATACTACGTTTATTACTCCGTATATACGTATGTATACGAGAAAGTAAAAATAAATACCTTATAACAGTGCAACCTGTTTCTCACAAATAATTCAGCCATCTCTAAAAAACTCTTTTCCCAAAAAAGCCAGACAGATAAAAAATACTTTTCTTTAATTTTTCAAAATTCAGAAGTTTTCATGAAAATTATACCTTTGCAATTGTATTGTGCTCTATTTATACAAAAATGTTTCAATATGTGAGGGGCAGGACTCGAATCTGAGACCCTCCATACATTAAGTCAGCGCGAAAGCACCTGAGCGAATGTCTCTCACACCTACAGAGCACTTGGAATTTGATTTCAATGTTCCCTTGGTTCTGACACATAACAATATTTCTCAAAAACTCCTAAAAACTTCTCAAATATATGTCTCTGCTTATTTTGTGATGAAGTTAAGAGGTTAAGTTCAAATGAAGTTAAGAAGTACAAAGGAAACACTTGATATTGTAATAAATAGTACGGTTAATTCAAACGTAGAGACAATTGAGTTACGAACCAACCTATTCAAGTCATATGAAAGTAAGATTGCGCATGAATCGTCTACAATTATTGCCTTTCGTTATATATTGACGACTTACTCCACTTTCCTCACTTTTGTTTTTTATATTTTATCCTTTAATCTCTTTCTTCTCTTTTCCTTCCTTTCTTTTTTCTTTCTCTTCCCATCATTGCCCACTGCCTCTCCCTTCTCTCCTTCACACCTCGATCGTTTATGCATTTATCGAACATTCCAGCATAATCAGTCTTGTTTTATTCAGAATATCTCCAAAAGAGCACAAAAAGTAGTTTGCACAAGTAAATTACTTGCTGTTCTTTAACAGTCAAGGAATTTTAAAGAATTCTTTAAAATTAAGAACTTGAGAGAGAGAGAGAGAGAGAGAGAGAGAGAGAGAGAGAGAGAGAGAGAGAGAGAGAGAGAGTGTTACAGGGAGAAACAGTATATATGTAAATTCCGTAAGAGAGAAAATTGTTTTCTCTTTATGTTTTGCACTAAGATTTTAGAGGTTGAAAATTTGAGAAACATTGCAAAGTTAAGAATGTCAGGTGAATGATTAGTGTTGAAGGGGCCTCCCTCATGCCGTTAAAGTAATCGACAATAAGAAAAACTTTAGATCTGAATTGATGAAGAACTTTGTGTAGTGTGCCCTACTCTAGGGAACTGAATCGAAGCAACAAATGTAGAAGAGTAGAAGAAATACCAACACGATGAATATAATCAAAGAAAAAATGAGTGAGGACGATGAATATTACATCATGAGAGTTCATTACGTAGCATAACTGAAAGTAGGGTATAATTTCAGAGATACTTCTCGAAAAGAATATACTGTACAAATAATAGATAATTTAGGGTGTCATTCAATCTGCGACATGAAAACGCTTGCAAAGGGCACGGAAGGCAATAATTGTTACCACCCGAATTACATTTTATACCTTTAAAAAGAAGTAGAGTTTTATGTAAAATCCAGCGTTCTATGTTGTAAATGCGGATTTTATTCATCTATTGACATGGAACGTAAATCGAAGTTGATCGTTATTTTCGTGGCTGAGAACTCCTTCCGTTTCTGCAACTATGCTGCCAAGTTATGTGGATTGATCGAGCTGCCGCAGCCAATTAATACAGCTACCGAAATAGCCCGCGATCCCCGGACAATCTTTTATGCAAAAGCAATTACCTGTCTGAGGGAGAGCCGAGCGGCGGCGGGGACGGGGCGGGCGGGGCCGGGGCGGGGCGAGGGCGGTCGGAGGCGGGGAGGTGGCGGGGCGGGGGCGGGGCGGGGGCGGGGCGGGCGGGCGGGGCGGGGGCGAGGCGGGGCGCGGAGTAGGGGAAGAGAGTGGAGGGGGAGGGACGGCACTGCAGGTCGCGCCGCGAGAAAGTCTGCGACCGGAAGGATGATGGGCCCTGCCCTGCCCAGCCCCACTCCCTTCCATGGCCCCAACCCTTCTTCCTCTTCTTTATCCCTTCAGCTTTTCCTTTCCTTCTGCCTGCCTCCGTCTGCCTCGAATCTCTCTTTTCCTTTCTCGCCCATTCCACTCTCTTCCTCTCATCCCTCTTCAATTTTCTTCTTTTTTCCTCACTTTCCTTCCTTCTTTTTTCTCTCTCTACTTTCCATGTCTCTTCAAAACCTGTCTATTCTCTTTTCTTAACAAATCCCCCTCTCCCATTACTTCCCCATATTTCTCCCATTCCCACTTCGCCTTTCCCGTCCCAACCCCTTCCTTCCACTTCCTCTCGCCACTTCCATTACCTCATTCTCCCCCTCTCTACCTCATCCCTTTCACCCT
The DNA here is from genome assembly GCA_964035755.1 of Teleogryllus oceanicus. Taxonomy (NCBI): domain Eukaryota; kingdom Metazoa; phylum Arthropoda; class Insecta; order Orthoptera; family Gryllidae; genus Teleogryllus; species Teleogryllus oceanicus. The sequence continues at coordinate 71,514,785 of CAXIVR010000009.1, forward strand.
CCTCCTCTTGCCGCTCCCTCGGTATCTCACGCGCGCAAGCAACGTGAAGAGGATCTGGTCGTTTCTTTAACGGAGCTCCTGCTCCGAAACGTGGAATTGTATTAACTTTGCCAGAGAGCGTTTACCCGCTGACAGCAAATGTAATGCGCTTGAAGGGTTTATCGAGGCACGAACCCTGGGCCATCGGGCTCCGCGTACATCGCCTAGGGAGCACCTGTCAGTCGCCCAGTCCGCGGAACTTCTTTCGCAAGAGGAATATTTTCCCCGGAAGTAGTTCGTTTCCTAAATGTCATCTGAAAACTTCACCAACGCGCCCGCGGCTTCATTTCCCTGAGATTTGAATCAGACTGACGCGAGCACTCGGGCACTTTAAGGCATAAAATGGCGGAATGAGATGAGTGACTGATTAGGATTCCGGGTGCGTCAACTGCGAAAGTCTTCATTCCCGCGTGTGCTGCTTTCTATCGCCTGAGGTGCAGTGATCTTCTCCCGCTAGATGGCGATACCCGGCGCCGACCTGCGTCGGTTTCAGGGCTTTTCCCCAACCAGAAATCTTCTAACAGTGTGCCACCGCCCCAACCGGGGCCAGTCTGGTCTTCCGTCATGTGTGGTAGTGTAGTGCATGTAAGTGTAAGTGTGTGTATGTGTGTAAGGGGAGAGGATAGGACAAGGAAGGGAAAGGGAAGATCGCGCGCGGTCCATAGCCCGTTTGGTAGGGTACTACTCCGGCATTCGCCTGGTATTGATCGGAGAAACCACGGACCACCACCGATCAGAGCAGTCAGTCATTTCAATTCTTCTCCAGACAGCGACTGAATTCGACCTAGCTATATTGTTAGAGTCGAAAATCCTGCAACTCGAACCCTAGAACCTCCCGATCAGAGGCACTACAGTGACATTTAAGGCCCTGAGCCACCGAATCCTGGAATGTTGGAATGGTACAGGACCAGAAATCAATAATTAGAGACGTCTAGTCTCGCATATGTGAGAAGTCTTATTAAAATGTAACAGACATGTACGCAGCTGAGTGCATGCTGTACCTTACGGTATTTTCAAATAAAGAGAATTCACTATTTCAAAATTGTTCTCCGAGGAAACGAAATATTTTAATGAAAAATAATATAACCATTATTGTGAACAAAGAAAAGATAAAAAAGTAAGAAGCCTTTCTTAGTATACTTTACTTGCATATTTCCATTTTAAATCGAAATAAACAACTTGCGTTTGCGAATATTATTACTGTGAGTTGAAAGCAACAAACAACTAAAATAAATTCCTATCATTTCCACGCAACGTCGACAATGAAAATAATATTATTGACGAAAGTTATATACTGCAGCTGAAGCATACCCTTTTATATTACCAGGATTAAAGTAATATTTTAACACAGAGAAAAGTATGATTAAAGTAATAATTGGTCATGAGTAATCAAATAATATTGGGATTGCTCAGGAAAAATTAACAATGCGTATTATAATTATTTGAACTCTGGTATTATGCGTCATGTGGCTTTATTATAAGCTCGTGAGTTTCCAATACCTTTAATTCGACCAGCTTCCGCGATGTTTCTGTTAAGCTCTCTAATAAAAATATTACATCAATGGATGTGTTTCGAAACTAAACAAACACGGCTTGCGTAACAACAATTCATGTACTAATTTATTTTGTATTATCATATTGGATTACTTTGAAGGGATATAAGAGTAGACTAATGAATGAAAACAGAGTATAAAGAGACAGGTCATTAAAATAGAACAAACTAATAAGTCTTCCAAATTCGAACGATTTTTATTTTTAACGTATTGTAACGGGTCGGAACCCTCCCTTTCTAGCTACTTATACATCTATAAATAGGCCCTATTAATCACAGCCCCACCGTTGGGCCGCCACTATAATAGGTTCTCTCTCCTCCTTACTTCTTTTATCTATTCTATTTGCCCTGCTCTAGCCCTTCTTACAAACAAACCAATAAGCATTAGCCTCGCGTTGGGTTGCCACATATGATAACTTTCCCCCTTTTTCTACTCACAATTGCCCCTCTGCTAGCTTACCTGGTCCTTTCACTCACCTGGGCGTGGTCTGCGGTGCGTCTGTACAGACGCGAGCAAGGTACTGCGCTCACGCGCGTGGATCAGTCTAATACTACGTAAATGATGGTGAAAACACATTGATTTTCCGAATCATGACCCCAAAATGGCCATGAAGTTTATTCAATTGCCTTCGTTATCAAGTTCTTTTCAATTTCCACTATTTAGTGCCGCAACGGCAATGGTACCTCTGACGGCACACATCAATACAACCCAGCATCAAAAACAACAACAAAATAAACACTTCTCCTCCCTCAATAAACAATACATAGATATATAAATACTCTTTCGTTCACACAAACTATTTACAAACAAAAAAAAAAAAACAAATACCATTCACGCATATACATAAACCCCAGAATGCATTCTGTCGAGATTTTTCGTCTTAAAATCTACCAATTACACGGCTTGGTCTTCGACAGAGCTTTCTTCCATCAAAACTAAACAAACAAATGTCAAAATGCTTTGGCTCACGTATACTGTTGCCTCCGCGATGAATCTGCGTGTCTGGAGGTGATTACTCACGCCCAACAGCGCCCTCCGTTGTCGCCATCATATCCGGGACACTCACACACGCACCACAGTTGACTCATGCTGTCGGAGTTCACGCTGCCATCTTATTTTTTTATAAACCCTCCAAATTGTTAAATTTCACCGAGTTCCGAATTAAATTTCGCGCCTCTTATTATTCATGCAACGTCGCGCTCGCCACCGTTGCAAAACTTCTCGTACCGCCGCTCGCTCTCGCAAGTCCAGCGGGCGTTGCCGAATTTCGGAATAGTTCCAAAAAATTCCCTTTTCTTTTTACGAAAATCTCCTTCCATGACTGTTACACACCGTACTTAAATATTTCCGGTTACTCTATCGGATGATGCTCGTAACTTCCGCACTTTACAAAAATTTTTAAGAATCGCCTGCGAACATACATCCTACTCTCACCGAGTCCAGACATTCTGACCAATCTTGTTCAACCTAGCATTGTTATCCTTGCTTCAGCACTTTTCCGATCGCTCGATAACTGACGATCGCGTCACCTGGTTCTCTTAAATATTTAATTTCTAACGTTTTCCGAAACACTTATTCTCTTTTTGGGTTTTTGATAAAATTCTCCGGCAATTTCCAAAAATTTGATGTTCTCCTCTGTTTCTTTTTGTCAAAATCCTTTTATTTTCCCTGTTTTCCGTTTTTGACTGTGAAATGGAACGCACTGCATTTGTTCGCTAATCGCTTCGTCTTGCTTGAATTAATTTCCCTGTGTTATTAAAATTTTGATACTTCCCGTCAAGATTTTTAAATGGGGTACATTTTATCTGATGTAGCTAATTTTCTTGTATTTACCTCCCTAAAGTCTGAATTCTATATGTTATCTCGTTTTCTTGCAGTATACGAAAACCTCTTTCTTTATATGCGTTTCATCGCTCCAACAATGGACTCCATTAATATTTTTCCTTAATACAAACATGCAAAATATGAAAATTTCAATAACTTTTTATTGCCTGACGCGATTTCACTGGGATAACTTTCAAAATGTTTCTAAATCATAGCCGGATCTAATGTTTATAGTCCAAACTCCAAGCATCGGGTTCGCTTTGTTCTTTTCTTTACTCGGTTTTATTTTTTTACTATGGCGTCTTTGCTGTAAATGTTTTGAACCGTTTATCATGCAAATGCATACCATTGGGGATCGTGTAAACATTACATACCCCGCCTAAGATGTTGCGCAGTTCTGACGAGCCAACATCTAAAGCTTATGCTTGTTTTTGTTCCCCTTCTACTGTGCTCACTACGTTTGACCTTGACCGTGAACTTGAAGCTCGTTAACAATGCTCGGTGGAGTATACACAACACACGTACTTGGCAAAGTCGCGACGGACGAACCTGCCAATGTTTCACTTAGCACTACATAGGCTCGTAGCACCGTCGTCTCTCTGCACTTGTCACTGTGCACCTGCAACTCACTTCACAACACACAAATAAATCGTTTCTTTCATAGATAATCCTACAACTACTTACTGCTAAACAATCTTCGTACTTGCTCATAAAGAAATACTTACAAATAATACTTAACCTAAACACTTTGCATGAAATAACACATACACATTTATTCCACTACCTTTCCTCTGAATCAACGCACATTTTCGTCACCTTGACATCAAACTATCTGTGTCTTGTAAGGTTTAATGTTATATACATTTTGAACCCCTATTTCCTGCCCATCGTTTTCCAACAAAACATTGTTATTGTTCAGTACCTCTTTCACCTTGTACGGACCGTCATAGATGGGAAAGAACTTCCGAAACAATTTCTGGTCGGAGGAAGACGAATGTGGGAACGGATCAAAACTCGCCCCCTACTAAACGTTCCCGATGAAATGTCCCTGAGCCCTTTTCCGCAGCTTGGCCGATTTCTTCAACTGGTCGTACACTATCTGGTTATTGGCAGTCACCGTTGGTAATCCACTAATCTCCGGTGGTATCTTCACTGCGTCAAACGTCCTTAACTTCTTCACGCCGAAATGTACCTCCCACGGCGTCGAATGGCTGGAGTGTGGCACAGCGTTCAGAACCTCGTTCAAGCGGTACCGCCTCGAACCATGCTTGTGGTTTTCAGCCATACACGCGAAAGAACCGCGACAACTCCCTCAAATTTGAAACTTATATAACGCTGACTGTCAGCTTCGACCTCTATCTGCCAGTACGCGGATGAAAAATCGAGCGCACTGAAGATAGTAGCCCCGCCCAACTTCATCACCATCTCATTTATCGTAGGTGGCGTCTCGTACCGTGGAATAGTAATCGCGTTTATTTCTCGCATCCAGGCAGATGCGAATGCTCCGTCCCTTTTTTATTACGCGACCAATGGATGCGCAGGGTAATTGCCTCTTTATTACTCCTTTCTTCCATTTCCTCCACTAGCTTGCGCACCTGTTCTACGTACATTTGCGGTACGGGATGTTGCCTGGCAGTAAACGGTGTAGTGTCCTTCGAGCTGTAACGAAAACTGAGCCTTTCACCGGCTCTGACGTTCTCCGAAAATTTCTGCGAACTCGCAACAGTTGTCGAATTCTTGCGGACAGTCTCCCAAGTCCATGACTCCTTCCGCGGCCCTATCCACATTCTGAGGATCTCTTCCATAACGGCCAGCATCCATCCCCTGCGACCTCCGCCTCATCAAGTTCAGCGACCACTGGACTGCTTCCAAGAACCTCTCGATCGTAGCGTCACTTTCCTAGCACCTACGTCGACGACGGCGTAAGCCCCAATGCGTCCATCCCAACGATGACGTCACGGATCAGCCTCGAATGACGACTGCTGCTGCCTCAATGGTCACCCCTCCGACATCAATCTCTAACCAGACTTTTTTCCCCGGGTTTATTCGCCGCTTTTCGGTTTGCCATCATGACTTGCAGTTTCCGCGTCGGTAATTCAACTAACATACGCCCTTCCTTCAGTACTTATTACAGAACTCTTCCGACACTGCCTCACTACTGCCTGAGTCTACCAGCGCTCGTACTTCTCTCCGTAGCATACACCTCGCAATAATAGATACTTGGCTAGGTTTCACCCTTCACTTACTTCTTCCCGGACAATTCATCCCCTTCAACGATGATCGTTGCTGCAGCTATCACTGTCACGGTATCGTCGCTATCCTCCTCGTTGGGTTGAGCCACCTGTTCGTCCCAAACGTTTCTAGTTTCCTGTCTTCCTTCTTTCTTCTCCCACCTATCTGGTATTGCGCCTGCTTCAATTACCTGACTTTTCTTCTCGCACCATCGTTCATCCCCGAACGTTGCCTATTATCCTCTTTCGGCTTCGGTTTGTTTTGTGCCTGTCCATTACGCGATTGTGCTTGCCTACTGGATTTATCATCACCACGGACTTCAATTGCGCATACGTTCTCCTGCTGATATCCTCCCCATAATACCGATTATTCCTATTCCCGTTGCTGGAACTTTGACCGCGTCCCTCCTGCGCGTCTTGCTCATTTCCGTCGTTCGCCTGGTCAAATCTGCTCCCCCGCTCGATCAGCGCGTCGATGGTATTGGCACGTTGTTCCACAATAGGTTTCGAATGCCGTTCGGCATCTGTCGGATTAAATTCGTATAATTTCGGCCAGTTAAAGTCCTCGCTGCACCTAAATGCTTACTTTTCGCGTGACAAAGTCACTCATGCTTTCCGAACTTCCTTCCTATAGCGTTCTGACATCAACCTATACTTCAGCTCGAATTTGTGGTGCTGATTCCAATATCTTTCCAAAATTTGGGCGCGCCATTCCCGTATGTACGTGGCGTCGGCGTCAAAGCTTACACCAATACTGCGCCTTGGAACTTAACGCCTCTTCGACGAATCTTAATTTCATCCCATCCCGGGATATTGTTTACACTGAAGTAATTCTCTAGCGCGGTTAGGAACGAATACGGCTGCTCCTTGCTTTCGCCATGGAATCGTAAATAATTGGGTAACGTGGGATGCCTATCATACCACCGTTGCCATTTACCCTACGCGCGGTGAACACCTGTCGTTCAAGTTCCTCGATCTTGCGAAGAATTGCTTCGTCGATTTCGGCTGTCGGCCCTGCGCCTACCGATTTTAAATTGTCGATTTCGGCCTGGATTGTCGATCGAATATTTTCGTCCATCCGCAGACCGATTCCTCAATTTTTCCAATCCGAGCGTCCTGTCGCAGTGATGTTTCTGCATTTTTTAACGTCCCTGGACGTCAACTAAACGCGCTCCTGCGAGTGCACCGATTGTTGCAAGGTGCCACTGTCGACCTACCTCCCCACTTCGGAACTAATCTGTTGGTTAACCACTTCTTCACCACGCAACACGTTTCAAGTTTCTCTTCTATATTTTTTGCGTTCGCTTCTAATTGCGACAACCGCGCAGCTGATTCGGCTTTAAATGCGTTAACTTCTTCGCGAATACTCGAAACTGTCGAATGCAATTCACACTGCAACTTACTTAACGTGGAATTTATTGATCGGGTTTTGCTCGACCTCCCCAAATTTATTCTGAACGTTACTTCCATCCTAGCCTACGTTCTTCTATCTGGCCTGCATCTCTGCAAATTCTCCTAGCTACTCGAATGTTATCGGCTTTCATTCCTTGCATGAATTAAACAACATTGCCATCGTAGGTTCCGGCGTCCTCTGTTCCTCCGCTGGAACTACCTCTGCTGCTGCGCTCATTACTGCCCCTGCACATTAATTGCGTTACCCTCCTTCTACCTCCCAATTCGTCAAGTGTTGATATTCGTCGTCCCCCTCGAACAGAAATAGTTTCGAGTCCGACGCGTCTCGTACACTGACCAATTTACCGCTTCTCGTCTCCATAGCGACTGACACGATAACGATTACTACGTTAACACCACTGATCCACACGTTGCTTGAGTACCTGCTCAACCACAGCCCACCACGTTGGTCGCCACTGTAATGGGTCGTGGACCCTCCTTTCTAGCTACTTATACATCTATAAATGGCCCTATTAATCACAGCCCACCGTTACCACTATAATAGGTTCTCTCTCCTCCTTACTTCTTTTATCTATTCTATTTGCCTGCTCTAGCCCTTCTTACAAACAAACCAATAAGCATTAGCCTCGCGTTGGGTTGCCACATATGATAACTTCTCCTTTTCTACTCACAATTGCCCCTCTGCTAGCTTACCTGGTCCTTTCACTCACCTGGGCGTGGTCTGCGGTGCGTCTGTACAGACGCGAGCAAGGTACTGAGCTCACGCGCGTGGATCAGTCTAATACTACGTAAATGATGGTGAAAACACATTGATTTTCCGAATCATGACTCCAAAATGGCCATGAAGTTTATTCAATTGCCTTCGTTATCAAGTTCTTTTCAATTTCCACTATTTAGTGCCGCAACGGCAATGGTACCTCTGACGGCACACATCAATACAACCCAGCATCAAAAACAACAACAAAATAAACACTTCTCCTCCTCAATAAACAATACATAGATATATAAATACTCTTTCGTTCACACAAACTATTTACAAAACAAAAAAAAACAAATACCATTCACGCATATACATAAACCCAGAATGCATTCTGTCGAGATTTTCGTCTTAAAATCTACCAATTACACGGCTGTCTTCGACAGAGCTTTCTTCCATCAAAACTAAACAAACAAATGTCAAAATGCTTTGGCTCACGTATACTGTTGCCTCCGCGATGAATCTGCGTGTCTGGAGGTGATTACTCACGCCCAACAGCGCCTCCGTTGTCGCCATCATATCCGGGACACTCACACGCACCACAGTTGACTCATGCTGTCGGAGTTCACGCTGCCATCTTATTTTTATAAACCCTCCAATTGTTAAATTTCACCGAGTTCCCAATTAAATTTCGCGCCTCTTTATTCATGCAACGTCGCGCTCGCCACCGTTGCAAAACTTCGTACCGCCGCTCGCTCTCGCAAGTCCAGCGGGCGTTGCCGAATTTCAGAATAGTTCCAAAAATTCCTTTTCTTTTACGAAAATCTCCTTCCATGACTGTTACACACCGTACTTAAAATATTTCCGGTTACTCTATCGGATGATGCTCGTAACTTCCGCACTTTACAAAATTTTTAGAATCGCCTACGCGAACATACATCCTACTCTCACCGAGTCCAGACACATTCTGACCAATCTTGTTCAACCTAGCATTGTTATCCTTGCTTCAGCACTTTTTCCGATCGCTCGATAACTGACGATCGCGTCACCTTGGTTCTCTTAAATATTTAATTTCTAACGTTTTCCGAAACACATTATTCTCGTTTTGGTTTTGATAAAATTCTCCCGGCAATTTCCTAAAATTTGATGTTCTCCTCTTGTTTTCTTTTTTCAAAATCCTTTTATTTTCCCTGTTTTCCGTTTTTTAACTGTGAAATGGAACGCACTGCATTTGTTCGCTAATCGCTTCGTCTTGCTTGAATTAATTTACCTGTGTTATTAAAATTTCGATACTTCCCGTCAAGATATTTAAATGGGGTAAATTTTATCTGATGCAGCTAATTTTCTTGTTCACCTCGAAAATCTGAATTCGATATGTTATCGCGTTTTCTTGCAGTATACGAAAACCTCTTTCTTTATATGCGTTTCATCGCTCCAACAATGACTCCATTAATATTTTCCTTAATACAAACATGCAAATATGAAAATTTCAATAACTTTTATTGCCTGACGCGATTTCACTGGATAACTTCAAAATGTTTCTAAATCATAGCCGGATCTAAAGTTTATAGTCCAAACTCGCACAAGCATCAGGTTCGCTTTGTTCTCTTCTTTACTCGGTTTTATTTTTTTTACTATGGCGTCTTTGCTGTAAATGTTTTGAACCGTTTATCATGCAAATGCATACCATTGGGGATCGTGTAAATCATTACAGTATTTTCAGATGGAATGTGTCAGAGACATAATATACGATAATATGCTACCATGAATTACTTTCCTCCTGAAAATAATAAGTGTCAAAATTCGAATAACGGAGACGAAAGTAAAGGGATTTAATATTAAATTAATTCCTTGGCAAAGAAAAATTCACAAATTTTCATACAAAAAATTCTAACGAAAATAGTTAAACTTCACTAGTCAATAAAAATTCTAATTTAAGCATCGTGATGGTTTGAAAGGTCGTGAAGAAAGAAGACAGCAGTAAAGAATACAGAAATATTGACATAAATCATGTAAAACTGCAGAAACAAATACAATACTTTCTCAAATTGTCCACTGGATAATTTCTAAATGTTGATTTTGTTCTGATGCAGGGCAGAAAAACAATATCTCAAGAGTAGAGAATCGGTAGCCGGAAGAGAGAGGTGAAAAAGAATGTATTATCAGTTTTTTACACTGTTTAGTCACTATAGTCATACTTGAAGAATTTGGCAAATGAAATTTGATCGCATACAGCTCCACCGTTTTCGATCGACATTCAAAAGAAGAAGAGTTATATTGTGCGGTCCAATCCAATAACATTTCAGTGTAGTGCATTAACAGTTGGCAAGAAGCATAGAAGTCAGTTATGTAATAAAGTAGCAACTTAATTTATTATAATGTGTGAAAAGGCATTAGAAATGGAACGAGGGAAATTCGATCCTGACAGATCCTGTCAAAGCAAAAACACTTGAAAAGAGTACTGAATGACCAACGAAAGAAGGCTGATTATCGATTTGGAATGCGAAAATTGCATCAGAGATAAAGACAGGAACTTAGCTGAATGGTTCAATAAAAGTCATTAAGACGCTTCAGATAATTCACTCGGGAAAAGTAACAATAGGTATAGGCAATTGATGGCCCTGTGATAAATCTGTGATAAAAGACTTCAAACTTTAAATTCATTTGGTCAGATTATGACCTTATGAGTCATTACAAGTAAATGAACTGTAGGGACATGCACATACCTCCCAGATTATACTTTAAGGAACCTCACCAAATAACGTTTTGCACAGTCATACAGCATATGATTTTGTAGCAGTATTGAATCCAAATATGGAAGAACAGGCTAATAAAATCCGGGAAACTATTTTAATAATGTAAACGACTATCTAACACACCACCACTAAACCGAGGCTACATGTGCGTGAGTTATGACGTTCAGGTTACTAGTTGTTTGGCTAAATAAAAACACGCGGTATTTGAGAAGCCAATAGATAGCGATACAATACACGATTGAAGAAATTTGAACGTCAAATGTGGCAAATCTGAGTTACATTGAATTCAACTGGCAAATCTCTACTTGTTGATAAGTATTTGGCGCGGAAGAAGGGAGCAGATCTCCAATATTTATGTCATCATGTTGTTTTCATCAAGAACAGAATATGTATGTTTCTTAATTTCTTTGATCTAACTTCGCTTTCTCTAGATCTAACTCCCTTGAACTTCTACGTATGGGGAAGTCTTAAGAATGATGTGAACCGTAGAAAACTAGTTACAATAGTATCACTTTGGGAATAAATTGAAACGGTATGTGCTACAATATTTGAGAACACCTTTTTAAATGTTCCTTGCACAGTAGTTCAACCACTCATAATCAAGTATCGACATCAATAGTGGGCATTTTGAGCATCTGTTGTAAGGTTTGTACCTGTAAAAGTCTAAGATGATTAGTACTCATCATTTTCTGTTTGTGTGATTTCAGCTTTGTTACTTTAAGACAGTTTTGTATTTGCTTGAAATGTGTATACATATTTATGGCACCCTCTGTAGTTCCGAAACGAAATGTGTAACTTAAAAATAATGTAATAAATAGTTTGATTCCTAACGAGCTTGTGCATTTTTATTTAAAAAATGTCTCTGTTTCACCCATTATAAAATGTGCAAAAGACGCTGCAGCAAATAAGCTTTACTTCTAGATCACAAAACTTCCCTCCGTCCTTGCATTATATGTGCCACATTGTACGCATGTTCAAAATCATTATTTTAAGGCTTCACAGTTGAGATTTATTAATCGAGTTTTGCTATTGGAAAGCAAATTCATTTCTAAGAAGCAGTCAACCAAAAACATCGGGTGATCCAGATCCAAGCCGATTTCTGAATTCCATTCTGAAGATTTAAAACTTGACGTCATGTGGATGCGCTTATTGAGTTAATTTACTTCTCTTTCTTGCCAAACGTAGAATACAGACATTCTATTACCTGGGGACGTTTCTCATTTGCTAACGTTTCTACAATAACATAGATAGCATAGATAGGAAATTTGCCTCTCCGTGTTCCTCGCCGCCCAGACAATAAGAATCAAGCACACAATAACGCCCAAGGCGTTTTTTGTTTCAAACTTTGACCTCCAACAAGAGTCCCGCCGGGTGATAAATTTGAATCAACATCAGACTGTAGTTGAAGTTGATGCTTACAGTTCTGATAGTGATAATTAGTAGATCAACATGAAAAGTTCTCACAAAGGTGGCAAAGCAGAAAGTTGCCCGCAAAATCGCGCACGCGTTTAAATGACGTTACATCATGAACAACACAAATATCGTAAGTCTTATGTATGTTTGGCCAGGCTGTCACAGTTAAGGCTGAACTGAGGTAAATTATATAGAAAAACTGTAATGAGAAATAATTTTGAACAAGTTATAAGACTAATTATAAAGAACAGCGTGTTCCATTGAGAAGAAGTAAATAAAAGAAACAAACGAAAAGACGATTTCTAGTGATTCTGTAATAACATTTTATAGAGTAATTATTTTATTAGAGTGTTTCTCTTCAAAGAATATTCCGCTTAATAGACCCTGTCATACCACCTATTCTTCCATTCGGTCATTCAACACCTTCAGAATTAATACAGGACATTTTAAACTTGTAGGATCACGAATATTTTTCTGATATACAAATATTTAAAAGTCGAAGCAGAAGCGACCACAGAAATAGTACACCACATTCAGAAAAAAAACAGGGGTGTCCAGAGGGCGGGGTAGCTTGCCCCAGGCCCCCACATAACTGGGGCCCCGAAAATGTATTCAAAATATATTTCCTTAAATACATATTTTAAACAAATATTTAATTGCAGTGGAAATATGATTCACTTTATATATATATATATATATATATATATATATATATATATATATATATATATAAGCAATTAAAAGCAATTACTTTTAACACAGTACAATAAACTATGACTTTTCCAGATAACATCAACTGTACAACATGTAAAAATCATGAATTATTTAAGTAAAATTGTACAAGGTATAGCCTCTTTGAATGAATTTAATGACACGTGCAGTAAATGAACTTGAAACTGCCACTCACATCGGAATTCTTCTCCCACCTATTTTGGACTTTTCACCCTCTTTTAACACGAATTGTCGTGTATTTACGGCTATTCTCTTTTCCCAACTGATCGCCGTATAAAAGTTCCCAGATCTTTTACCTCAACAGCTCCGCATCGCTCGCCTGTAGGTAACCTTGGTGATTTTCTGCCGTTCGCAGCCCCGCGTCGCCACTCTTCTCCGCTTGCTGTCCCACGACGTTACCAGTTTCCTTCCCTCGAACTCTGGACTCCGCCAAGCCTACAATTTCCACACCCTTCTCCTGTTCTCCGGACTCGTACGATTCTCGTTCCTGTCCAAATCTTTCTCACCTACGCTTCGCTCTTTCTGGGGTCGTCCTTCTTCTGTCGCGCCTCGTACAAGTTCGTTCGCGCTTCCAGCCTCGAATAATTAATGTTGCTCAAGTTATGCTTTAAATACTCGGCCTACCTACCACACTTTGAGCGTGTGTGTTCTCAGTGTGCAATATGAGATGCTGGATTTAGTTAATGTCCTTCTGCGCGAATTTCACAAATTTGAAATTATTTCGGAGTCAAACATTCACTTCACTTGCTCTCTCAAATATTATGAATCTTAATGCGAAGAATGTTCGTGCACTCCACTTACATTATTACGTTAATACGCTTCTCAAGCTAACTTTTAACTACCAAGTTAAAATACACAAGTTCAATGCGTCGCTGCTGCAATCAAAGAGAGCTCAGTCTAGTCCCGTCGCTGCTGCATCATAGAGAGCTCAGTCTAGTCGCCGTCGCTGCTGCAGTCATAGAGAGCTCAGTCTAGTCGCCGTCGCTGCTGCAATCATAGAGGGCTCCTCCGAGGCGCGCCGCGATACTTATGGTACTCGCGCCTGGGGAAAATTTGGAGGGGTGAATATTCTCCTTTTTTCGTGACCCCGGAAAAACATTATTCGCTAGTTCGGGCGTCAGAGTTCGAAAAGCTGTGGGTAGATGGCGCGTTGACAAGCCATCGCTCCGCTTCGTACCCTACTCCTCTGTTCGTGGGCTTCTTTTCGTAGCTGATGGTGGCATTATGGGGTTGTCTAATCCCATGACGTCACTATATATATATATATATATATATATATATATATATATATATATATATACACACACACACACACACACACAAACATCCCTCTTATATACATATACATAATATCATTTGTATGTATAGGTATATATACATATTAATAATTTGTAATAATTTTGTTCGATCCACAACCCCAGGCCACTTGTTTTCTCTGGACCCCTGGAAAAACTTGTTCATTACGAAGTGTCGCCTACGCAAAATCTGTAGACCATAGATTAATTCACAGAAAATACATGAGTGCAGGGAGAAGCATAAAAGTGCGTCGCCGAACGTAGCAGCGCGCGACGGCAAATACAGCGGCGCGCTCCCCGGCCACAGGCTGGCGACGGCGCTGCCACGCACAAAGCGGCTGAAGGATTAGAGAAGCCAGAGAGATGGCGGCCGGCGCCGGGGAACCCCCGGGCAGACAATGGCGGCGCCGGACCCCCCACCCCAGCCCGCTGGCCACACCGCGCCCCCCCGCCCCGCCCCCGCCCCGCGCCGACCCCCCGCCCCGGCCCCGCCCCTGCAGAGCGTCGCACCGAGCCCCGTGCCGCGCCTCCACGCCCCGCTCGCCCGCCACGGCACACTGCGCTTGTTGGTCCGTTTCCGCCCCCGCACGTACCCGCCCTTCCATCCCCCAACTCGACACATACCTACCCACCCTATCCTCCCTCAACCGCTGTTCGCTCTTCCGCCCGCTTCCTTCTCCCCTCCCTCCGGCTTCCCTCCCCACCCTTCCTCCCCCCTTTTCCCAACCGCCTTCATTAGTTTTCCATCCCACCTTGCACCACCTCGCTGCCCTTCCCATTCTGTCCCCCCGCCCCGCGTCTGGCATCTTCACTGCCCTCCCCATTCGCTGGGCAGCGCCCTGCCTGGCCTCGCCTCCCCTGCCCACGGCCCTCGCGCCCGCCGCGCAGCGCCATTGTGCCTCGCCGCGGGCGGAAGCCCCAGGGCGGCCCGCGGGCGATGGGCGATGGGCGGCGGGCGGCGGGCGCGCCCCGGGGCTTCGGCTGTTGTGCTCTTGCCTGCGAGAGCGGCCGCGCGGAAATGACCTCGAGACGGACTTGCGCGGGGGAGGGGCCTTTGAAAAGCCATCCCACTTGCTCCTCGAACGCGTCTGTTTACGGATTCAGTTTATCGTCAGGAGCGCTACTGGCTACTGACACGCATTCGCATTCCATGCACGCTGGAATGTAGATGGGATGCAACATTTCCTACACAACTACGAAAAAAAGCATTAAACACCCATTATTTTTCCCACTCACCAGCCACATGAATGACCCAAAATGGCAGGGCTGTCAAAATTAAAATAATGAAAATATCAAGGCGATATACAGAAATTGAGATTAATTTAGTGCCAGTCTCCTTAATGTTATTAAAATGTTCTTTAATTCTTTGTTAGAAAGCCCGTTTTGTCTGTCCCACAGACAGGGGAACAGACGGAAATCATGACAATTAACGCAAAAAAGTATATTTTCGTATGTGTTAAAAAGAAATTGTTGACATCTTCGAATATTTTCTGGATTGATTATCCAAAATGTTAAGATTAATCTCAGAAACATTACATATAAGTCTATCTAAAAGTACTATATTAAATACCGTATAGTAATTCTTTTAATAAATTATATTGTTCCTAATATATCATAAAACGTTGCAAATAAACTATTCACTTCAATTTTTTTATTGTTGTTAAGATTATTTTCCAGCGCTTATCAAAGATTTTATCAAATTGAAAAAATTGGTGTTTCAGTATGGCGATCATTTAATGACGTCTTATGAGTATCGCATTCCCTCTACTTATCAAAATTGATCATTGGGGATCCTAAAAATGTACCATCATACTCGTACCTATGGTACGTAAGAACATGGTTTATTGACAAATCGGATATCTTTGAGTCAGTATGGCAGTTACTTAGAGACGCCAAACGGAATGGCGTGGTCATAATCGGCAATGAAAAACAATTTTCTATCGTTAGACCAAAAACGTAGCTTTGAGCTCGTAATGCAGCAGAACGTTAAAAAAATGACACTTTGAATTAATTATGGCGTACAGTCTGAGACGCCACATCGGTATGGCATGCCACCTCTTCACACTTTTGCTATCACAATATACAATACACAACAATTTGCAATATACAACAATACACAACAAGAATTATCTGTGTAGTCTTTCCTCAATAGCATTGTTGTTTTTTCCGAAAGGTTCAAAAACTTGTGCAGCGCCACGCTGACACCTACAGGCTGCCATACTTGCTTACATACCTATTCCTTATAACACTGGCTAACTTCTCAAAATGTTTTAGCTTTGAGCTTATCATACGTTGTTTTTCTTGCTGGCTCCCGGCCTATTATATTGTTCCTGGAGATATAGACAGCTATGTCTAGAATTTCGTGACGGTCATCGTTAACCGCACTCGAGATGGGACGTTTGGGGTACAGATGATATTTTTAATATCATTTGGTTGTTCTTGTTTTTCAGGAAGTCCCTTAGTCTTATTTTCCTGTAGTCTCATTTCCTATAGTCTCATTTTCCTATAGTCTCATTTTCCTATAGTCTCATTTTCCTATAGTCTCATTTTCCTATAGTCTCATTTTCCTATAGTCTCATTTTCCTATAGTCTCATTTTCCTATAGTCTCATTTTCCATATAGACTTATTTTCATATAGTCTTATTTTCGTATAGTCTTATTTTCGAAGTGTTATTTTCATATAGTGTTAGTCCACTTGCGTTGTTACATCTGGAGTCCCATTCGGCGAAATATTACTATTGATATCACCGGCTATGATGGGGAAGATATTTTAGGGGGTCGAGGTGGGATTTAGAGTCCAGATCGTGGAATATATATATATGATGATGATTTTAAGATGATGGGCATGACAGAAGTGCTAACTTTGACGTCTGTGGTCGAGGATTCTAGGGTTGGACCAATGGAATGGAGCTTGTGGTGTGGTTGGTCGGATGAGGACGACCGTGCTTCATGTGACTTGGCTTCGTGACCACGTGGTGACAGTTGTCTGAGCGATAGGTGTTGTATTCAGGAAGGGAGAAGAATTCGAACAAGTTGAACCTCGTTTCTTTAAAAAACGGTACCCCGATGGAGTGGTCTCACAGGAATTGAAGAATGGTGTATTTTTATGTTGTAGAATGTCGCTGGCGTTCCAGGATGGTCAGAAAGGTCAGGATCCAGGAGGGTCAGGAAGCGAGGTGGAGAGTCAATTAAAAAACTAGGATTTCGATTCCTTGTCAGCAACAGACACCAGTTTTGAAAGGAACGTCGACAATGATGTGGTTTGATCTTGAGATGATGAACTTGGTGCCTGCTGTAGCCTGCTTCAAAGGTTTCTTTTTGGGATGCTGAATTCGAATTTTATGTTTGCCACATCAAAAAAGATCGGTTTCACGGAGAAAACTACAACAACAAAAACCAGTTCCGTTTTCAGTTTTTCCCTTATATCTTGAAAATTGTGTTTTATCGATACAAAGTCTTATTATTATATCTCAACCTCATGTCCAATGCACTCCAACACACAAGCTCTGCCTCAGAGTACCTGCACTCTCTAGATACTCCAAACCCCTCCACCAGACTCCAGCTGTATAAAAGGCTAATCAAAACTGCCTTCGTATCCGCAAGTAGAGGCTTCTGTTATTCACGATGATGCCATTTCTGAGAAAAGATTTTTGGAAAACGGTAGTTTTGAAATTACCCTGGCAAAAACAGTCAGGGACTATGAAATACTGCCTTCGGAATACGATAGAGCACATTGTTCGCATTATAGTTTTGAAATATTGCTGCAGCACAAATAAATACATTATTTTCGCGTTTTCTATGAGTCATCGTTTTAAATCAAGAAAGTTTTCCTTTCGGTACGTCAACCTATCGGTCTTTGATCCTGTGTATCCAAGATTTTGGATCACACGGGGAGTGGCATTTCCCCTCTCTGGCACGAAAACGCTTTGAATTCCATTGAACTGTTCAGCCGCTGTCTGATGGAGAATTCTAACGAACGGCTGCTCTAATAGGTAGTTTTCCGTGGTTTCTCCGATCCAGACGAATGCCAAAGCAGTACCTTCACCAACGGGCCATGGGCCGCGCGCCATCTTCACTTCCTTGTCCTTGTTCTATCCTCACTCCTTATTCATACACACACTTCCACTCATATGCCTTCACTGTCACACATATCGGGAGACCTTAGCGCTTAACCCGGATACAGAACTTTGGGGGGGGGGGAAACCGACGAATAAGGTCTGGAGGGCAAGCTCAAGTTTAGGGCAGCGCCGGGTCTCAGGAACATCGCCATCTCCCTGGATAAAATATATACTACAATTACGGGAATAATGACTCTATATGCTGACGTGCTTGGATATATAAATCAATCCAATGAACAGAGTATCAACCGTAACGCATCTGACTTTCGGAGGACCGATGGCAATTTTGAATCATCCTCTTAAATAAATTGCGTAATACATAATTACGTTTACTTTCGGAGAGCTAAGGAGAAAGAAAACAATTATAGCCGCTACCCTGTCACTGTGCTACCCCAACCCTGCAGCTCAATATCCTTTCGCCCAATCTTCTCCATCTTCGGTGAGTCACGCACTGACATCCGTAGGCGGCGGTACTTGCAGCGAAGCACATCTCTCGGCTGGTGGAACTGGAACTTCCACCAAACGAGAACTAGAACTTCTATTAGTATTTTGATATTAGCAAAAGTTAATAGTTATTCACCAACTTTCAGTACGGGAGATACTATGACATTTTGTTTTGAAAAAAACTCTGTACTCACTTTTTTCATGAGAGAATTTAAAACTTGTTTGTTGTGACCATTCGTGTAGATTACTTAGATCTGATTGAATTAACGTATTCTTCATTAAATATTTTTACCGTAACATTAGATTTTTAAATCAGCATATTTTCTAGTAATGATTCGAGGTTCGATATTTTTATCAACTTCATTTACAGTTATCAGGAAAAGTGTTACTTTTAAGATCGAACCTTGAGGAATTCCGTTTATTATTCTTTTTTTCTTCTGATAACTGATCATTGACTCGAATCCTCATCCTGCGATCCTTCGGGAAATTTTTAATAAATTCAAACATTTGGCTCTCTATTCCAATTTTTTCAAATTGTATTACAATGTGATGAGCCCAGACCATATTATTGGTTTTCTCTATATTGAGATAAACTTCCAAAGTATGATGATTATTAACAAAAGCTTCGTGAATGTAATTATTAATGCAGATGAGTGGAGACAAAGTAGAGTGTCTACGTCGAAATCCAAACTGGGTGTTTTTGATTACAAGTTTTTGTTCAAGAAAACAAACAATACGTGAATTTTTTTAAAATTTACACATATTGCAAGTTAAGAGGAGGTGTTAAGCGGTAGGCCCCGTAAGCTGTAAGCTGTAAGTTTTTTCGGAAATTAATAGGACATAAACCAAATTTGGCATGCTGATGGCTACACATCTCGTTCATTTACTGTTTTTTAGCTACCTATCTATAAATGTAACGCTTTAAATTTATATTAATTGAATTTTCCTTTTTTCTGTTGCATTTTTTGACAATTTATATTTTATTCCAATGCCATTTTTACATTAAAAAGCTGGACACAAACTCAGTAGATATTAATATAATAGTACTACAATTTTATGAAAATTGTTATTTTTACCAAAAAATCACTTTTGAGTAAAAAGAGTTTAATGTTTTCACAGTGCAAGGAAATTCATGACACTCCATTCAAATTCATGGCACACCACTCACCCATTGTCGCGTCCGTGCGTGCAGTGTCGTTGATGGAACACTAGGGTAGCATATATTCGCAACTTTTATTGCTAAACAACTGTTATGTTGCTCAATTATACGACTAGAACGCTCCAAAGCAACAAAATAAGGTGTGTTAGAAAATGTATTTTTTACCCGTTTGAAAGGCCGTAAGGCAAAAAGAAGTTTTTACATCATTACTAAAAGGACAAAGAATATAAAACCGACGAAAACCAAACATGGAAAATTTTCATACACAAGGCTTAACACATCCCCTTAACAATATTGGCCTATAATTTGTTGATTTTAATTTGTCTTTATTTGATTTGGGGACGGCATAATGATTGCAGTACGCCATATTTTGGGGAATTTTGTGTTCAAATATAGTTTTATATTTGTAATAATGTTTCTATATCTTCCATTGGAATATTTCTAAGAAGAATGCACGATACACTGTCAGGTTCAGATGAAGAGTTCTTTACATATTTCAGTCCTTCTTGAATTGCTTTAAATGTAATAACATCATTGAGTTTGAATTGTTCATTTTTATCATGAGCGATTAACGATGTTGTTATCCTTCCCTGATCTTCTTTGAATATCATAAAAGTGTCTGAAAATAATTCGACAAGTTTGAATTTAAAGGGAAGATTCTTGCTAAAAAGAAAACTTAATTATACTCTACTTAATTATGTAACCTTTAACATTATTTTATTATTGATATATTTCCATATATTCCCATATATTTTATTTTGTATGCAGGTTTTATTTCCTTTAAATCAGTAGTGAATAATTTATTTTTTTTCTTATATGTTCCTTTCATTATATAAAGTTGTTCATTTAGTCTCTTCAACATTCATCATTCAATTATTTATCTTTAACTATTCCTGATTGGCAATAAATCCCTGGAGTTTAAATTCAATTTTCCGTCTGTTTCTCCAATTAAAAACCCAAAAAATTTCTATTTTTTTTTCCTTTTTCCGAAAATAAGGGGGTCAGAAAGTTGTGTTTTGGTTAGAGATTCACAATTATATTTAAAAGAAGTGGGAATTACATTGACTTGCTTGGTAAAAAGCTACTTCAAATTATTAATCTATTCAAGTTTTATGTCAAATTCGCAGCAAACTGTCTTCTCTCAAGAAGTGCCTTCTTATCATTTCTATCCCTACGTCTGCACTAAGGTGAAGAAGATACTTACTACTCGCGCACCTTTTCTTGAACGATGACCTTGCTTCCCCCTCCCTGGAGCCATAAACAGCTGAAGGCAAAAGATCGCAGCGAGCACTGATGACAACATTCGCAGCATTAAAACTTCGTTGGCGCGAAACATAAGCTAGTAGCTTTCATAGTAAAGAACGTCTGTTCAGGTTTATTATCAGTATCTGAAGAAATGGCTGAGGTAGGTTCAGGTCCTTCAAGGGAGGCGCCTAAAACTCCCGAAAAAGTTAGGAGGACGTATCGTAGCGGCGAACGCAAAATTATAGAAAAGTTGTGAAATCTTGTGAAGTGGAAAAAGGAGAACAAGATTTTGTTGCATCCTATCAGTCATGCTGTAGATCGGGCTTCTGCGTATACTGGTGCTAGTATTTTCACTATACGTAGAATAAAGATGCAAAGAGCCAAAAACCCATCAGAATCCCCAGAAACGCCCGGTAAAAAAGGTAATATTCAAGTAAACCCATTTATCATACTCTCTGTCTACATACTTTTTCCACCAACTTCACACTTTCAACGAAAGGCTGATTTATAGTATTTTAAGACTTTAATGTTTACCTTGTTAGTAAATCTTTAGATTGTCACAATTTATAAGAAGCAATTAATGCAATAAAACAAGATTTGATAAAATAAGATTCAGTGGGGAAGTCGATGTGTAGACACTTCCTCATGGTGAGTTCTGGGTAATTTCGACAAGAATGCTTGTCAAAATTAGCAAAGATCTACACAAGCCGACCTCTTAAATACATTTTAATTAATCTCTGCCTGTCCCTGCTGTTGCCTACCCAGAGCGATGACCTGGCTGCAAACGTAGCAGGTTTGACTTTCATCTACCACAGATTGGCATTAATAAAAATACTCTAGTGGCTGTCTTTGTAAGTAATACCCCCACTCCGCCCGCATTTCGTCAATCTATCGTTCAAGAAAAGTTGCGCGAATTGTATATTATACCACAATATGTGTAAAAAATTTAGCCACTCGTAAAAGTTTTCAAACAAACAATACTCATTTGCAGCTGTCTTTTTATTAATTTTTATGAATATCATACAAATAGACATTTTCTTGTTTTTTTCCTTTTGCGGGTACGAATAATTTCTTCCATTTGCAAAATCTGAAAATTCGAAACTATGGCTAGTAAAAGAAAGACAAGACTTCCACTCTAATGAGTAACTTCATTGAAATTGGTTGAGAAATGCTGCCTTCTGAACTCTCAACTCTGCGTGATATGGGCTTCTGCTAACCATTCAGTGGTCGCGTGGATTACTATTGTAATCCAGGCTCGGCACAGGACAACTGGAAGTGAAAGAGGCTTTCATAACAAGGTTAGACAGGCTCATTGACATCCTCAATTGCAAGAGTGCAATTAGCCATGTTCAGAATTTGAGGGTTCATGTCCAGGTGGTGATGATTGTAATCATGAAGTCCACATCTCCTGCTCTTGTTCCAAGAATATGAAGAACCCTATCGAAGAACTAGTATTTATTAATAGTCGAAGAGAGAAGGTTGGATGTGTTGGACAGCATCAAATTGGATTACCAGATATACTTGAGCGCAGAAGACAAATTAAAAAGCAGAAGAGGCAAGAAGATGAATTAAGAATAATTTCTTAATATAAGCAGAAAAGTAAGAAAAAGTTAATATTACAACCAAATTAAGTTATTTTCTCTGACGAAGATGAAGAGCCAACTGATCTCAGGGATGCAGATTCTGAAGATCCTTTGCAGATTCCACGTGATGTTTCTGATGTACCTTCTACTTCAATTACAAGACATTATAATACATTACAATTGCACAATGTTTCATTGCAAAGTATTATGTACGGTGTCGGTCTATGTGCTACAGCTTCTATTACAACAGCTGCATTTCTGGATGCTGGATTAATTACTGGTTTTCGTTTTTTTAGGTTTTTTAGGTAATTTAGGTTTTAGAGGTAGAAAGAAGAAAAAGTAGAAAAGTAGTAAGTAAAATTGCGCCATTTCATGAAATAAATGAAACGAACTAAAAATAGTTGGTATGGAATGTTTTATAACAGTGATTTGTACATTTTGTTTTTGTGTGGGAAAGAGAAAGAAAGGGAGAGAGGGAAGGTAAGTATAGGTGTCTGTGTGAATTCACTCGCAACCTATCAAACCTGTACAAAAGATAACAGAAGCTATTTGAGACTATCTCTCAATTGCACCTATAACTAAATATAAATACATGTGTACATACTATATCGAAATACTATATCGAAATACTCATCAACATGATTCTAATCAGAGATGACAGTGT
Source organism: Teleogryllus oceanicus (assembly GCA_964035755.1). NCBI lineage: Eukaryota > Metazoa > Arthropoda > Insecta > Orthoptera > Gryllidae > Teleogryllus > Teleogryllus oceanicus. The sequence goes on from CAXIVR010000009.1 coordinate 71,537,951, forward strand.
ACCGCAAGCCCTCTGCCTCCACGACGGGATCGAGGTTAATTTCCAGTAAAGCCCCTTCTGACAACATTGACAGCATTTCATCCACAGCTTTTGCACTCGTTATGAAAATGTAACGAGCTGCAACGAAAGAGAAACGTGTGCCCACGTGATCACCTTTGTGCTACAAGTAAACATCAACCTGATGCCTCACTATGAAACTAAATTAATAACGTAATTAAATATTGTGTAAACATTATAATAGTAATTTAAATAATTTTATGTAAAACAATGGTGCAAACTTTGTAATAAAATTACGATAAAGTGTAAAATTGTCTTCAATAACAATGGATTATACATTTTTAAATTTTGAGATAGCAGGAGTGTTTCTTTCATGGAATTATCGTCCCGGTTGATGTTCTGACGTCAATGACGAAACATCTGCACTTCTGTGATTGTAAGAAAGCCAGGATTGTGAGGTGGTGGAGCAAGTCGCCGGAAGAAGAACATTATTAATATAAATATAACATAATAATTTCATCCCATAATATATTCACATTGAATGAATAATTCCAACAACTAATACAAAATTCGACATTTGGATATTGCAGAGAGTGCCATAAATCACGGCATGATTCCTACTCAAGGGACATTATTTTTCTTATTTGTGTCGTTCGTAAATTTTCATTTTCAACTGTCTTGATGGTAGTCTCTCAAAGCTAATTTGTTGCTAAATCATAATTATCATGAAAACGAGGGAAAACGCATGAAAACAGTGGGAAATAAATTTTATGTTTTATTACTACTACTATTATCCATCATCATTAATATTATTATTATTATTATTATTATTATTATCATTATCATTATTATTATAGAAGTTCGAAAAGGCCATTGTACAGGACCTATATAAAGATTAACACGCCATGCTGATATCATCATATTCTATCGCGCTTTGCCATTTGCGTATGTTAAAAACAGCTTCAACAGCCATCACCAAGGTTTTCAAAACCTCTTTCCCACTTCATCAACAACGCATTGGCAGTGTTTGAGACACGGTTATTTCTCTCTACTTCTGCGCTTCGATGCAATGCTTTAGAATGGTGTTTCAGTCAGAATACATGTTAGGTTGTTACAATCTCACAGTTCTCACAGGGAGGTCTGGCCCAAAAATAGACGTCGTACACCTTTTTCTTATTAACTCCACTCCTGAAAGCGAAACAAGTTTCTTGGCCTTTCTCTACTATATTTCATTAGAACCTCTCAAAGATGACCAACCCTACTTTTAAAAAAACAAATGCCATAAAATTATTGAAAGTTTGACAAAGGCTTGTCGACATTGCTGGTTTTCATGAGATTTTAAGTTACTCGCCCTTGTAATCTTTTGTATCTACAAAAGGCTAAACTTATTTTCTCAAAATACGTTTCCACTGATCTGTAATAATAATAATAAGAAGAAGAAGAAGAAGAAGGAGAAGAAGAAGAAGAAGAAAAAGAAGAAGAAGAAGAAGAAGAAGCACCCGTTCTACATGGACGACTTAAAATTATTTGCAAAAGGCAGGAATGAATTAAGCAGCCTGCTGGAGATCACATCACAATTCAGCAAAGACATACACATGACTTTTGGAACAGACAAGTGTGCCACACTGAATGTTAAAGGAGGAAAAGTCGAATCCTCAACCACACTAAACAGTTTTGCAGAGTTTAGTCCAATAGAGCAATTACAGCCACATGACAGTTACAAGTATTTAGGTATCAACCAAAATATAATGATTAATCACAGAGACAGCAAGCAGCAGCTAGAAAATATGTTTAGACTCCGTGAACCTCTTACCACTTGGAAATCTCTTTTGAACATTTTACCCCCAATAATGTTATAATTTTATTATTGAGGGTCTAAATAATGCGGCTCTCAGAATTATGTGATGCTGTAAATTCAATTTATCATTATTAGCTTGGTGTGTTCTTTTAACAATAATCTACATCTAAATCAATATCATAACATGATATAAAATTATGGTGAAAACATTGCAACCAGCAAATAGCTTCTGGTGAATCACTCAATCTCACCGCTGGAAATAATAACTGTTAACTTACAATACAAACTTTATTCAAAGTTGGAGAGAACCAAACTTCTGATCTTATTGTTAAGCAATTGAATAATCTAAGGTTTAACTTACCATTGGATCAGATAATTAAAGAAATAAAAATGAGAGAGAAACGGGCATTGAAATATATTTGAAAACTTTCTATTATGTCACTGTTCTGTGTAACATTGAGAGGAATTGTTTCGTCTTAAGTCAAATTTCGCTAAGGAAACAAATCTTTCACCAATTCGCTCATAGTGATATTTTCCACTTGTCGACCAGGCATGAACAGTATTCAGTCATCAAAACAGCGGAACGTAGAAGAAGCGTGGCCACTGAGCAGGTATGCCCATCTCGAGGACAGTACGGTGTTGTCCGATTTACCAAAGACTTTTCGCCCTACTCAGGTGAAGAAATTGTGGTCATTATGAGCGATCACTGTAAATAAAATATAGATATATGTTTATAATGTTAATTTTTATAATTCAGCTCTTGATAATTGTGTAGTAGCGCTTTTTTGTATTCAATCTTATGCCTAAATGTTTCATTCCTTGTCCACGCGATCTGTTGATACTAGTTAAGAAACTAGTCAACATTAGATCTTTTTGTGGTACTGAAATATTTTCATTTTACATCTATAAAACAAAATTCATTCGAATAATTAAATACAATTCATCATAAGAGTCTCTATTTTGTTTATATAGGTCTCGCAATGGAGCAAAATTGCGTTAATGACACGTTATTCAGTGAATAATGCACAATGCGTTCAAAAAGGTTCAAGAACATCAGCTGCCATCTATCGCCACCTAAACTATATTTTTTCACAAATTCTTTTTTTTTTTCGGTTCCCTAATGGTAGGACAGAAACACAGAAGAGCAAATTAAGCGAGAATCCCATGGGAAAATTTTCGTTGAAACATTTGGTACAGTTTTGAGAAAATTTGGTTTACTGTAAATGCGATATTTGAAGCTCTTTTCCTCAGAAAACTTTTGAGTTTTCGAGGAACTTCTTTGGAGATCATCTGAACCACGCCCCCTCTAATCGTCTGAAGCACACTCTACGATGCAATGATGCATACAAATGGCTGGTTATTATAAATATTAACGGTGTAAAAATATCAAAAAATTACATTTGAGTAATTATTTAAAAACAAATAGTCATCAAAGTGGTGTTTATGTCATGTTCTTGGGTTAATTTATAACTATCAGTTCAAAAAATATAAAGAAAAAATTTGGAACAATTTGGTGTTTTGCAGCAACATGGGTATGAGCATTTCTGAAAATGTGAAATTTTCACAGAAAATATCGGAGTTTTCGAGAAATGTTATTAGATATCATTCCAAGCACTTGTACTCTAAATGGTAATAATATATACAAATCGCCGGTAATATAAATATTAGCGACTTGAGAGATATATCAAATAACTTACGTTGGTGTAATGTTTTAAACAACAACAAAAGAATTGAGGAAAATATATTAATGTCATTTTATTTATTTATCACTACTCTTTTAAAAACAATTGGAGTCGTTTTTGAGAAAATCATGTTTTTAATATTATTAATGTTGCCCATATTTTACTTGTAATTGCTCGAAAAGTACTAAAATTTTCAAAAAAGGTATACGATACTTCTTAAAGAATCAATTGTAGGGAAACCTGTTTCATGTGAAAATAAAATCGCTATCTAGAAACTTCTGTTATTTTCAAAAATTTAGAGTTAAGCCAACTTTATAACAACTTTCACTATTCTGATTAACGATTTTTTTAAAGAATGGAGCAATTTTTTAGAAAATTTTGGAAATGTCTCAGAGGTTTTATGTAAAATACTACTATATTGGAAGAACGTTTTTCAACATTGCAGAGCTTCTAGCCGGGCCTGATCTACCAAAGAATATTCGGACAGAGGAACGTATACTGTCGATTGTTGTCAAGGACCTACAAAACATGGCTTCTGCCGACGTAGACTGCTGGCCAGCTAAAAAGCCGAACTAACGGGACAACTTTTGAAAAATCTCACTGTCGGAAGGGAACATACATTTATACTCGATTTAGGGTAGTTTCGTTTCGTTTTATGTTGGCTAAAGTTGTTGCCAACCGTCACACAAATACCCTGAATATATTACCTTCAAGCGGTAGGGACATTTTTTAAAATTTAAGTTTGCAATGAAACAATGACTACTTCCGTAGATACCGCCAACATTCAACGCTATCCAAGTGAAGTGTTAGTTTACGAGTGTTGCTAAAGATTTGCATTTTGCGTTTTGGTGCTCTTCGTTCTTTGCGTTTTTATCGTTCAATTTATTTATTTAGTAGTACTAGGCGTTTTTAGTTTTATTTATTATTTTCCAATTGTTTTCTTTAGTAATAATAATAAAGTTAATTGAAATAGTTATAGTAGTTCATTATTTGTTGTTGTTAAGTGTCCCTTTAGTATTTCTTGTTTTAAATTAATTATATTTATTATTATTTTTCTGAATTCATTTTAATTATAACTGGAAAATAATGGTAAGCCTAACAACATTGGGTCTATACTTAATACTGAACCTTTGAAGATAACACGTTTTCAAAGACTGTCTCTGGTAACAATGGATAAGTGATTGAAAACTTACTTACACTAATGATGATTTTCATTATTTTTTTGAACTTACTTTTAAAAGCTAATGAATAATTGAACAGATAAATTAAATGGATGTATTTGCATTGATATTGACATAACTGGACTGTTAGGAACATTTCATTAGATCACTTAAAAACTACCATGTATATCACGTTAATTAACTTCAATAACTGTGGTATTTATTTGCGTTCAATGAAACTCATTACTACCACTTCAAAACGTGTAGGAACTGTTGACACACATCTCAAAAGCATTAATAACATAGAAGTATGACCGCAGATAACTTTTGAGGTTGTATTTTTCATTTGCACTTGACACTTTTTAACACTTCTTAAGCTCGCAATAGTTGATAATGATAATTCTTAATTAACTTAAAAATTATTCACAGAGTTAATATTCGTTTATAGATGAACATCTCTTTTTAATTCTACCGAAAAACGAAACATGTATTATTGAACAGTGGACAAGACTCGAGACCGCGCGAGGATTGTGAATGAGACAACAAACAAAACAAAAGCGAGAGACTTGATCAGAATTATAGTTTCATAAGTTGGCTATTCCGACAGGAAATCTTTCAAGCAGCCATATTGCGAATTTAGTGCGGCCTGATACACGGCCTGGAGTCTAGACGAACGTATTAGAGGAATTGACTATTTATAGGAACAATATTTATCCATCTTTTCGTTAGCAAGGTCGAGCGATAATATTTTTTTTATCGAAAATTCGCCGTTTTCCGGCACACGATTACAATACGTTCTTTCTTTACGAAGTAAGGGCGAGAAAGTAAAAGAAAACAATTCAGAGTGGAATATTACTACAAGCGGTGCATAGAGTACTGTAATTGTGACTCTGTGAACGTCAGATTTCTGAAAAACTGGAATGATGAGTAGGAAGAAATAAATTTTAAAAATTAATAGCATTGGCAGATATGCTGATGTCCCTCATATCAGTAAAGAAGAACGAAAGAAATTGTTTTAACATTCCTCTTGTACTTTCAGTTCGTTTCGTTGTGTGTCTAAAATTGAAATATTGCTCACAAAATTTGTTTTGTACTGTGCTTAATTGTCCAATCGTATTTGTATTTATGTTGTATATAGTCTGTGAGCGTATTTTGAATATAAATACAATTTTCCTTTAGAGAAATTGAGGATTGCAGACGTAAATGTATTTGTTAATAAACAACACAAATTAACAGAAATTGAAGCAACTGATGTGTTAATCACCCATGGAACTTGGATACTGTAAGTGTTTGGAACAAATGAACAAGGGAATCATTGTTTGTTTGTGAGGCGTGAGAAACGTTATCGGAGAGTTTGTTTCCACATCATTTTTGCGTGTTGAGTCTTTCTGCAGGCATTCAATCTTAGAATTGCAATTTCGGCTTTTGGCACTAAAATTTCGAATTAAACAATATCTTTACTATAAAAAAGTAGTTTTCAATTGTCGGCTGCTTGTAACATCAACAAAAATACCGGTCATGGCCACCTGAGTGTTCGAAAAGGAAAGAAGACTCAGAAACAGATTTGGTGCCATTGATGCTCCGAAAAGGCGATTTGCAGTCTGCACATCACTGATGCTACTCCTTTGCCGCCTCCGAGCTGCCTGCGGGTTTTCCAACTGTGCGTGCTGCCACACCGGTACATTTCTACGCATTGTATTCATGGTATTGCCAGTGGCGCCTCGGGGGTTTAGGGCTCATAAAAAATGTAATTGTAAACTATGTAAAGTAATTGCTAAGCAATATTTACCTCGCTTACTTTATTTTATTTCACTTCTGTTTTCCTAATTTAGCTGAATCATAATCCTGTTATTAAATAATAACAATCTTAATACATTTCACTTCTCCCTGTGCTTTCATTGCTGCTCTTGCCAATATTTGACACGGAGTGCTTAATAGACCGCGTACTAGTAAATGTGCCAGGATCTAGCGGGTAAGCTTGTAATTAGGGAGGCAGCCAAGAGAGCTAGGCATAGCATTATGACATGCTGTAGAATAGCATTCACGAGATTTAAATCTGCCGAGATGGCGATCTTTCTTTTCGAGATTCAAATTGCATGGAGAGTATTCTAACATAGGGAATAAATTTACTCGTCTCAGCAGAACAGATATAACTTCAATCACGTGAGTTATACAGCAATTAGAGGTGAAAGAAATAGTTTCATTGAACAATCAGTTGGTGGGTGAAATAGATTTATTGTAAGAAATAATGGTTGATATTCTGGTTGATCCCGGGTTTAGGGTGGCACGGTTCCTTTGGTTCCTTTTATGATTCATTATTTCTCGCGATTCCTATGTTTATAGTTGCGCGGTTCACTATAACAACTGAATTATTTATGTTCAATGTTAAATGAGAACAAGTCACCTGATAATTTGTTGGCGTGGAATTGTGTGTATTTTCGCATTTCAAGTCTTCAAATAGGTTTGTGTGTCTACTCAGATGGAAGGTATGCATTTTCTTAAAAGTGAGTGTTCCCTTTAAAATAAATTCTCTTAAAAGTGAGGAGTATATAAGACAACGTGAGCGCCGGAGCGACAGCGGAGGCGCGAACCAGGTCTCGAGAGCGAGGGCCGGAAGGCCCTCGCGAACGTAGCACGTTGGATCCGTCGGGTAGCGACGTGCGGTAGCACGTCGCGGACCACTTGGTGAAAAAAATGCGTTGGTTAAAGAATTGTGAACTTAACTACATGCGACTACTACGTATAAACAAGGATTCAGTTCATGGAGTCGATTCTCTTCTAATGAACCGAATCAGTGAATCAAAGGAACCGTGCCACCCTAAACTCGGGATTTACCATTCTACATTATGAAATATGTGAGAAATTAAAATGAATGAACGTCAGAAGCTGTATTTAAAAATGTTAAAAAAATGATTAATTTGTTCACAATTGAAGTATTCTTAAGATTCCTTTGCATTGATGCGCGAGCAAACAAGTGAACCGAGGTTTCCAAACGTCTAGAATACAAAAACAGAATTGTATGAATAATAAGCAAATTCCGCCAACCTGATTCTTGTAAGCCTCTCTTTATTAAACTGAGAATTCTACCATTACTTGGCCTCTTCATTTACGCATTAGTCTTTGACAAAAATGATTTACTCAAGGATGGGAACATATTTTCAGTTATTACTGATGACTATAACTAAAATACTCTACAGTCAACAGGTGTCAGAATAAACAGCTCCCTACAAAAAATCCACATACAATCATGCACATTATTTTACAGCACATTGCCAGATGTCATTAAACAAGTAAATTCCATACACAAGTTTAAGTTCCAAGTAAATTTGTTTCTGCTGAATAATTGTTTCTATATAACGAGAGACTAAACCGAGCATCAAAAAGGAAAGTATTGTTAATTTGAACAATGATATTGAATGCATTAAATAAATTGAATCGTATAATTCTAATCGACTTGCAATAAGTACTGTACCCCAGCTTCTGAGTCAAAGATACCCATCTCTGTCAGGTTCTTCGCCCAGTTTCCCTGGTCCTTCGAGCAAATGCTGAGATGGCTCGTTGTTTTGCTTCTGGACATAAATGTAACTTCACTATTTACGTCTTCTAGACTTCTGTGGGTAATATAGTTATTAAAATTATCGTTCTCCATGTTCTAACGGTAGGGAGTCGATTTCTTCACGAAGGGTACAATGACGACTTAAATCAAAGCTCTATAGCTGATTTGCCTACCAAATAGTTTTTATTGCATTGGAGCGATTTCTTTATCAATTCTCACCAAAAATTCTTATTGCTATCTGTATTCAAAATTCAATTTGTATTAGGGTTAGGGTAGGGATCCCAGAATTTAAGTGCACAGAATACTGTTCGTCTCATAGTGCGTTTTTAATAAAAATAAAAAAGGCTCGTTCGTTTGGTGGCGAAAGATTACCAGCTTTTTCACTGAGGGAGCTTGCTCTTCGAAAGATCGTTCGGCCGGACATTTCGTTTCTTATTGCATCCCCTCCCAAGTTGAGGTTATTGAATCAGTACAGCACGAGCAGGCGGGTAAATTTACGACTTACGAAATTTCTACGTACTTTTCAGGGAGAATAGAGGAGGAGCAACGAAATTTGGAGCTAATTCTGTTTTCTTGATTCCATTAAAAATAACAATCTCTGACTAAAGAATCTTCCACTGCAATGTCGGATTTAGAGAACGTACTCACGATTTGAAATATGTAATATTTACGACTTTTATTGCATTTAATGGTTTTAAATTGTAGATATTTATAAAGTCACGAGAGGTGTAAGAACGTGGGATTTCTTGCACGTTTCACATTAATGTTTAGATCTCCAATACGGGGCACAATTTTTTTCACACTAAGTAGACTAGAAACATTTCAGTAAACAGTTTAAGAATTGCATCTTCTAGAATGATGCTTGCTGATTCTTTTATAGAACCTACTAATCTCCCCAAAATTGCTAGAACTACTTGAAATTTATGAAAACGATGATTGATTTTTATTTATTTTTATACAAACTTTGAAACAATTCAACCGGTGATTTGAAAAAAGAAATAAGTCCTCGTTCCATAGTTCTGATAAAAACAAAAATTTAATAACATCAACAGTTGGTATTTTAGACATTTATGTTCCACATAAAAGTTGTTGAATTAGTCTTTATTGATTGCTTAGGCCACTCTGAAACTTCAAATTTGCATTTCTGTGATGTATAGAATCGTTTATATACTCGCGTCCTTTATAAAATAATTATTAACTATTTAAAAATCTTTTTTTTAAATTCTTTAAAACCTTTTTGGACCTTTGGAACTATAATTATAATCTTAGAATAAATATAAAATGATGTGAATTAACATATTGCTCTATGTGGACGTGAAAACTACTCTTACTATATTAATATTATCAGCATCTACTCATCATTGATTTCCGCTTGTGTCTTTTTCTACGTCAAACCTTTCTGGTAGAGTTTAAGATATACTTTTTTTTTTTTTTTTTTTTTGAAAATCTGTTATTTTTTTCCGTTGAATGAAAGAGGAGCTAAGCCATAATCTTTCTTGAAAGGCAAATCTGGACTTACCGTCCCTTTTGCCAACATGAATGAGTACTTGATAAGTCCGTCAATATCACGTGACACGAGGTAACCAAAATATTCTGTATCATACGTTATTTGCTTTACTTGGAAAGATTCATACCGGGCTCACAATGAGGACTGCCAGGACGAACAAGGTACTTTGGTTGACGTCTTAAAATAGTTCGACCACAAGTTTTTGAAGCCTATGATGTCCTCAGTGTCTACTATCGTTCGTACGAAGCATTTAGCCGTTTCCTAACTGATAATGCTAGTTTTTCTGTGTGAGGATAAGAAACTAGTCCTGAACGTCTTTCTCTTTTCCCGTCATTAGCATTTTTAGCTAGCAATAGAAAACATACTTTGAGCTAGACTAGTTTCATTTTGACACTGATTTACAGCTTTAAGAATAATAAAGAAAAAGTATATCTCAACTCCATTTACAAAAAAAGTGGACTTATTTCCTTTTTAAATCATTGGGTCAATTATATAACCTCTCCGGATTTTTCTGAAAGATTTGAGATTTTATATTCTCAGTAGTTTAAAGGTAAAAGCCTAGACATTTACAAAATTTAACAATCACATTAATTATAAACACAGAAATTCTTTTAACTATTTCTAAAGTAAATTGAAAATAACCTAATTCACTTAAAAGAATCTGCTAAGAAAATTTCAAATGTGCTAGTGACTGAAATTTGTTTTCAATTAGCACATTATCTACTCTGATCAATGACAAAATATTTAATATCTGGTTTAACACGATTAACAAGTGGATAAAATGGTAATTTGAACGTAATAATTTAAAATGATATATTAAGATAACATAAAATGATAATTTAAATATGAAAATGTATTTTTAAAGGCGATGGAATTTATAATTTCAACAAATTAATAACTACAGTTCGTGGGTCATTCAATACCTAAACAAACGTTTGTAGTGAAGGAAACACTGAATGCAGGCAGCTTAAATTTCTGTGTTAGCAACCATGTGATAGCGAAGTTCTGTGTTAGCAACCTTGAGAAGATTATTCAGCTGTTGGATTAACATTTACATAAACATAACCCATAGCCTTAGTTACGAAGGCTTATCCATTCGACGAAAGTGCTTTTAAAGAGCAGCATTCATAGCGTCGTCCCATTTTTTGGCTTTTGGAAAGTGTGCAACTGCCAGAATTATTCTTTTGGAAGAACCAACCATAAGGCAGTATTTGCATCAACCGCGCGACACGCAAGGTGGAAAGGTTTCAAAGTGACATCACTGAAAAGCATCACTCTGGGCGTCCTCAGCATTAGAATCTCATACTCATTCACATATCGGGGAAGACCGCCGACGTACAGTAGAATCAATGGTTAAAAAATGTCTAAGAAGTGCTACACAACTCACTTTATCATTCGGAACAAACTGAAACACCATATGACTTGTTCAAAGAGGGTTCCAATAGAGCTTAAAATCCAGCGTAGTCGACAAACTTTATATTTGCATAGTTAAAAATTGTTTGAATTTGAAAGGTGACGGATGTTTTGAAAAACTTTTACCTAAAACTAGGTTACATTATTTTGAGCCGAATTATTGTTAAGAGACTTCTACCAGATTAACTAGGATGCCACTGTCTCGAGGAGAATTCTAGCGACCGGCAGCTCTGATCGTCAGTTTTCTGTGATTTCTCCGACTAATACCAGGCGAAGGCCGGGAAGATATAACTTGCCCCGGCCGGGGTGATTCCCCGCTGGCAATGCCACCTGGAGATAACACACACTTTGCGGACCTCAACCGTTGTCGCACGCGGAAAGAAAGCCGGCGTCGTTAGCCGAACCCTTGAAGCAACTGGAGACCCACGGATTCTCAGTCAGGTCATTTCCGGAGTGGGAACCCCGGTTACCAACGCGCCGAGCCCCTGGCCGAAGGGATAAAAGGCAAAGACTGACAGCAACGTAACGAGACAAAAGACAAAAAGGTAACAATAGCGACAAGTCAAAAGACAAAACGCGAACGAACTGATATACCACGTATATACACAATGCTCAAGAAGGGCTCAAAGACTTGTGATAAAGACGCAACTATTTTGTTTTAAGTAATCGGAGATGTGAGCTGTTGCCCCCGTGAGAGTGTAGGCTTCCGCGACAGCAGCCAGTAGCTCATCTGGTTCGGGAGACGCCGCGCCGCGCCGAGGCCTACGCACAGGTGCCAACGCTTCGGACGCTATTCTCCGACCTCTTCAGGGCGAAAGACGAAAAATCTGTTCGCCCTGAGGAAGGACGCAGAATGGCGGCAAAAACGTTGGTCCCTGTGCCTAGTACGCGACGTCACTCGGATAGCCAAACATACTTCGATTAAAACAATGTCCATTTAAGCTCCAGAGAGGGACAGTGACATTCCATCGGCAACGTCTTCTTCTTCCTCTTTTTCTCCCTCAGGCATTAGACTTGTCGGTCTGTTGTGACTCGTTGATCACTCCGTCTTCTTTTGGTTCGTTGCTTCTTTTCCCTCGTGTTGTGTAGAAGAGGAGTTGTTTAGGTGAACGATTATTTTCCATCCTTAATATATGGTCTCAGTATTCATCGGGAACTTCAAAACTAAAAATACAAGTCGTAACGAAACGCGCGATTGGATCACGATGTTCCTCCCTCCTTCCAGCTCGACACCGTGAAGGGACACACTGATTTAGTCGGAGTATATTTCCTGTTTTCAGGACGCGACCCCGGGTTCGATTCCTGGTCGGGCAAAATTATAACGAGCATTTTCCTTGCGATGTCCCAGTATATGAAGCAGTGTGACGAAGAGAAAACTCACTTCTCAGATCGAGAAGACCAGAATGCGGCGTAGGGATGGCTATGTTCTACCCCCTTAGCCCATGGCTGCCAGGCCGGGACTCCGCTGTTAGGTCCAGAATTCGTCAGAGGCTATTGCACCGAAGTAAATAGATACATACATCCAGTAACCCCTATTCCTAATCCAGTAACCCGCTATTCTTAGCGTTTATTAATGATATTGCAACTGGAATAAAATCGAAAGTTAGACTTTTCGCCGATGATTGCATAATATAAAGGAGTATTGGCGCGTCTTCGGATGAAAATGTTTTACAGAACGATCTTAACTGTTTATGGAACTGGGCGTGCAGAAATAAGATGAAATTAAATCCGGAAAAGAGTAAATTCATTTGTTTTACCAAATTTGGCTCGAATGTACACTCGAATTACAAGTTAGGAACTAACGATATATCGCGTGTAAAAAACTGTAAGTACGTGGGTTTGGTCCTGTGTAGCGACTTGGGTTGGTCGGATCATATTAACAATACGGTCAAAAAATCATGGAGGGCGCTGCACTTTGTAATGCGCATTCTAAAAAACAGTAGTTCGACTGTCCTATCCTTGGCATATACTTCACTTGTTCGTCCTATTTTAGAGTACGGAGAGGCCTGCTGGGACCCGTACAGAAAAGTGCAAATCGAGGCGTTAGATAAAATTCAAAAACGGGCCGAAAAGTTTGTAAATCATGGACGCGTTGATGGACGAGATGAATGGGAACCCTTATCTAAGAGACGGGAACGGGCGCGTTTATGCGTAATATACAAGACATACAAAGGGGACTCAGCATGGGCAGACATCAGTAAAATATTACAGAAACCTGATTATAAAAGTAGAGGAGACCATCCCTGGAAAATACGATGTAGAAAGCAAAGAACTGATGTAGGCAAGTTCTCCTTTGTGAATCGTACTATAGTAGATTGGAACAAATTACCTGCAAAAGCACTAGAGACTCATCCTTCTAATGTAGTGAAATTTAAAAATATACTTAATTCTATGTAGGTCATCATTAATAATACTGGAACTTTTATCATTATTATTATTATTACTATTATTATTATTATTATTAGTTTCATTATTATAATCGTTAGTATTATTAATAATATGGCCATGTCTCTTATACAGTGAAGTGAAGTGAAGTGTAGTGTGGTGGGGACACGGAAGGGGAGGGGAGTGTAGTGTAGTGCAGCGCAGTGAAATGAAGTGAAGTGAAATGGAGTGAAGTGTTAGAAAAGCTATAAGTCAACATATAGATAACTCAAAATTAATTATAACTAGGACATTAATCTCTAATTCTAATTGTAATTATATTTGTAAATATTCGTAATAGTTTTGTAATTGTATATCTAGTTGTAATAAAGTTAGCCACCGAGCATTACCTCAAAGCGAACTTTAATAAATCTATCTATCTATCTATCTATCTATCTATCTATCTATCTATCTATCTATCTATCTATCTATCTATCTATCTATCTATCTATCTATCTATCTATCTATCTATCTCATTAACACGCCTTATCCGGCGGGGAGCAAAGTGTGCGTTGGTGCTACAGGCGAGCGGTCCTTCGGCGGCGGCCGCCGCGTGGCGCCCGAGGGCCTGGAGAGGGCGGGGCGCGCGCCCGGGGGCCCGGGCCCCTGCGCAGGGCGTGGCGGCGCCTCCTGCGCGCCGCGCCCCCCGCCCAGGGCGCGCCCTACGTGGCGCCGCCCTACGCCGACTTCGACCACCGCGACGTGGCGGTGGTGCAGCTGGTGTCGCACCTGCTGGAGGCGCACCAGGTGCTGCAGGCCTACGACCGGCTCGTGGGCCCGCCCCAAAGTGTACTGCAGAGGGAAATCATAATTAAACAAACTTCATAGCAGTGCTCTCAATTCAAGTTATTTCACGTAAAAAGCGAACAATAATAATAATTATTATAATAATAATAATAATAATAATAATAATAATAACAACAATAATGTAGATAGATGGGACGTTTGATGCAGGTTTGGACCATTCACAATAAATCCACAAGGGGATATCAGGAAATATGAATCCTTATATATATATATATATATATATATATATATATATATATATATACACACACACACACACACACGTCTCAATGTTAAATAGAGTGTAAATGCAATTTCCTAATACTCCATGAAATTCGCTTGCTTTAAAGACCTCTTTTATTAATATTGGTTGCGTGCAAGAGCAGCAAAAGGTATCTACGCTACTGAAATAATATAAGAGACGATTCACTGCATACAGTAAGACGATGCTCAATTGCAGAATTTATGATGATGCATTTACTTATGACGCGAGAAGTGGACGTGGCATTTTATTTTGCTGGTTCGATTGCGACACTCGGCTTATCGGGTTCGTGTCTGCAACATTTCCTACTCGCTCGTGTCATATACTATTTTCAGAGAGTTTGCTGACATTCATTTTATTTTAATTCAAACACACAAATTACCATCTTATATTAGACAAATTTACGAAATGAGTGGATAAAGAGAGGTAGCACTGCATGGGTGTTATGTTAAAAAAACGAGTGTCGACAGAGCGAATTTTCTTATTTACCTCAAATGCAATTAAACCCTTTATCTCACTTTTCGGTTCAAAATTTTTTCGTTTCTATTTAACAATAATTTAAATGGTGAGAAATTGAAGCAAATCGTTACCATTCGAGGCATATATTTGATGTTATTTTGGATGTGAACAAGACTTATTTTTGTGGACCTTGCATTGTGTATGTTTGATCACCATAGAAACTGAGAGGATAAAGAAACGTTCGAATAATATGAAAGATATTGAACACATTCCGAATAAAATATTAGAAATTGACGAAGTCATGAAAATATTACTTCTCACGAAAAGTAAAAGACATGAGAGAGAATACACCATGTATAAATGTTGAAAAGTAGAAAAACTATTCACTTGCGTCCCAGACGTTGTACTGGCTTACTCTTCAGAACAGTTAAATACAACTGACATTTACATTTTGTACATTTTAAGATGCTAAGACCGAACATTTTACATGAAATACATTTCATTAATTGATGTCAAATATCTTGTCGTTCCATTAGTCAGCGCGTGTCAAACCAATATGTTGAATGCCATTTTTCTATATGCTGAAGACGTTGCGAGTGAAGGATATTGATATTTCAAATTATATTCGGATCTCCCTGGGCCGAGTCATAGACGAATTGGTGAACTAAATATTTCTGAGCAATATAAAGCGTCGTCTGAGTCAGGATCATTAGTGCCAAGGACGGGTGGGGGTAACACTTTCGAATTTAACAAATTGTACTATAAATATTAATGTCTTAAGGAGGATGAGAAATTATTATTTGTTTATATTTTTAATTCTTTTATTGTTTATATGCTGTTGATGTAAGTAATCAGTGATGTACATTTTATTTTCTTGTATACGTACGTATATACGGAGTAATATAAGTAGTGCAGAGAAAGTTGTGCAATGCTACGCGAAAAAACGGCGGATTTTCTGCAGAAAAAACTTCATTGCCGGGCCCTGATAACGCAAAAGTAGATAAAACCAGTTGCTACATTCAGAAAAAATCCTCTAACACGTGGTGTAGCCAGAATCCATGTTTTGTGGGTTCTTGATGCCGAAAAAACAATTGAAAGCAAAACATCCGTCCACATGTCAGTCTGTCCGTCTGGTGTATGTCAACAAACCTAACTTCTAAACCGTACGTAGGATTTTTCCAAATTGAAGAAACCCCTGTCGTTTTTGCGTGAGCTGAAGCTCTGCGATTTTAAAAAACAATAATTAATTCTGCAGGGGATTTTTATGAAACCCAAGGAACATTTTCAAAATTTTCTCAAAAATGGCTCCAACTTTTTCTTTAAATTTCTTGTAAGAATAGAGTTAAATGCACTTATGAAGGTGGCATAGGTCCAATTTTCAGGGTAAACTCTGAATTTTCGGAAATTCTAAAACTATGTATTGTGTTCGGCAACTTCTTACAACCACAATATTGAAGATAGAGACTTTTTCTCCAAATGAAAATTGTCCATTAATAGTTCTTTCATTAAGGTCATGTAGATTTCTCTGTAAATTTTAGTAGTATTCAAAAATTTTAAAAAATATTTTTTTACTTGTCTCTCACGTAGGTAATACTTACTTTAGAGGCGATTTCTTCACAGTATTATATTTATGAGTACATTTGCTTTAAACAATGTCACATGAAGTTTCTCAAAACCACAAAAGTTTTCTGTGAAAATGAGCTCAAATTGTCGCATCTTCAGAAACACTCCAACGCAATTTTCTCAAAAATGGTTCCAATTTTTTTCTTAAAATTTTTCCCAATGAATAATGCTTTTTTTTAAATTAATTTTTTGGGGTTTTTTTGTTCAAAAATTAAAAATGTAATTTTTTCAAATATCTCTTGCGCCGTTAATTTGCACATTTACAGCGATTTGAATACATTATTGTATTTGTGAGTAAAATTGCTTTAAATGACTTCCAATGAAGGTTTTCGAGAACTCAATAGATTGTAGTGAAAATAGCTTCAAATTTCGGATTTACAGTAAAGCTTAATCGCCATTTTCTGAAAAACGGCTTCAAATTTTCAATGAAATTTTCTATTAAGGGCAAGGTTTTACTCTTTTTTAATATTCTTGATGTAATATTTCCGTTCCACTACTAAGAAGGCGAAAAGTTGAGAAAATGCCAAAAAAATGTTATTTGGGTTCCGATATATGGCAGCTGGAATGAGGATGGGGCAAGATCATAACGCCAGCCCTCACCAAGGAATTTAGAAAACTTTCCTACGAGAAAGCCTGTGACATTCTGTAGCACCTCTAGTTTTTTGTAGATGGCTGTTTGTTTTACGTGTAACTCTGATGATCCTAAACTGCACCAAAATGAATAGTCAAGTTGAGAAAAAATTTAAATGTAGCCAAAACTCAAGAACCGTCTTTTATTCCACAGTTCACAGTTATTCTCTTCTTTATTGACTGTCAAATTCGTTTCAGTGTTTATGAAGTGTGGAATATTTATTTTTTATTAATTTTATAAAAAATAATACTTTTAAGATGCGATTTATGTAATAAATAAGTAATAAATATTAACGACCGACTCAATATGGAATTAATTGATTAACTGCATCAGCCTCCTTACATAAAATGTTTTCTAATGTTCTCTACCATTTTGCGAACTTAAATTAAAAGGGTTCTAACTGCACTGAAGTAAATTTTACAGAAGAGGCATTTGAAGTTGAGGTTTTAATTTAAGGGACTAAATGCCAACCTAACTTTGTAAGTTGCTAGCAATTTTCCTTTTGTGGGAGGATCATTCTTGACAGTAAATTTGAGAGAAAAAAATGCATTGGAAGTGTAGTAATTTTAAGTGTAGTTTTGCAGATAGAAATGTTCTAGTCCGAAAATGACTTATGAGTTACTATTATGCAGGTAAAACCTGTTAGAGGTGCTACAATCATATAATGAAATTTTATTTTTATTGTGACCTTTCCGTGTAACGTTCCAGACAAGCTGCTGATATATGGAATTATTTATTGTTTAGAATATTTTATTAGCAATGCAGTGTGGCTTTCTAATAAAATTCGTCTACATGAGGCATCCATTTCATCATTGACTTTACATCTGATATTTTGCCTTTGAAAGAGTCACTGACTTATTAGTGATGCGGAGAGGGAGGTGGATTCGGTGACAGCATTTGCTTCCGAACATCTGGAAGTGTGGACTATCGAATACGGGCAGAAATAAATTGTTGGCCTTCATGCTTCAGTTATACTGAATTTGTATACAATTAAGTTTCACAATTTTGAAAAATTATATTTTTAAACCTTAGGTGTTTACTACTATTATATAAATCTCTGAAGTCTTGTTTTGGCTGAAGATGTTTTTGACGTGAAATGGTGACGTAGTTTGGACGTGATGTGACGTTAAATGGTAGTTTTCTATTCACAGCAAGCAGAATACGATAAAAATGAAATGGATGATCAAAATTCACAGAGGGCCATTGATTATTCTATTTGGGAATGAACATTGTCAACGTCTTAGATGCTAGAATGTCGTCAAGTGGAATATTTCATTTTTACGCTCCCGATACGTGGATGATTAGGAGTAAAATCCACCATTGCTAAAGACTACTGTCAGAACTACTGGGAAAATACTCGGTCCAGGAATCTTAAAAAAAAATTCTTTATATCACTACTACATAACATTGTTTTTTCTTTGCAAGTAACACACTATGAAACTCCTACAAGATGCCACTGGCAAATTTTGTAACTTAAGGCGTGCCAAAATAATGAATTCAACATTTCTTACATTCTCAAGGAAAAAATATTTCCCTTAAAGGAAACAGTCATTTAATTATGGACGACTGTTGAATTGTATTAAATTTGGTACTTCATGGTATTAAAAAGATTTGCCGGACTTCATCAACTTGAGGAGGAGCATTAGTAAATAGTAATATTTTGGAATCACGTTTTTACCATGATTATTACAGATCGAACCTTTTTATTTTCAAGTATAAATATATGCTGGTAGAACTAATTACACTTTCCACATGTCGAAGATAAAACGAAATTGATATCTCAGAATAATACAACCGATAGAAATACTTTTGATACATCGATGAAAGTTGATAACTAACTTATCCATAAAAGTGCAGTTTTTATTTTAAGGTCGCAGTGTGGTTGGCCTGTATACAAACATATCTTAGCTCCAATTATGTTAAAAATTTGCAAAAAGTCACATTAAATCACGTTTTATTTTACCTGTACTTTCCACGTAAATATTCTTTCTTCACTTAACTCTTGGTCTCCCACTTCATATTTATGATTTTTTTTTCTCTTTATTGACTGCAAACCCACAACATACACATAATTAAAATCATTTCCTGAACCTTCACGCAAAACAAATATAAAAATTACCCAACAAAATTAAAAAGCCAGTCGAACAATAGTGAAATACAAGCCTGAAGTTTGCTTTGGCAATTGCACATTTAATTGCCCTGCCGGCTGCCGGCGCGGGGCGAATCAATAGAGGTCCCGACGTACGCGGCTGTCGGCAGACCGCCGCTCGCCAACTGCAAATGCAGGTGCAACACCACCCACACCCGGCTTTGTACTTGGGCGCAGGCAATCCGGAACACGGAGCGCAAATTTCAGATGCACGCGGAAGGTCTCAAAAACATAATTCTCTGGGAAACCTCATGGTCGTTACGTCAACAAGACGTTTTCATTGCTTTAAAAAAGAGGAGGGATAATTATGAAAAGCCGTTTATGTGATACTTGCAAACCTATCTTTCTTATCTGCTCTTTGTTTAAAAAATACACGAGACTTATTCAGTGATTCTAAAATAGTTTTGGCCTTCGTCTTCCTTAATTACTGCCAAATTTAGACGGCGCTATTTTTGAAAAAGGTAATTCTTAAAGCTATGTAAAATCAAGATTAAATATGTATTGATATAATTCACATATATTAGTTGCAATTGCAACTGTGATTATAAAAGGGAAACGAGTAAACTTTTTCCGTAAAAAGAGCTGAGATACACATTTTCTTTCTTATTCTTCAAGCTTTACATCAGTGTAAGAACGAAACTTCGTCAGCTTAAACGTACGTGTTCTATTGCCAACTAAAATTTATGATTGGAAAAGAGAAATAAGTCTAGGACTAGTTTCTCTTCCATACTAATACAGGGTACTGGAAAACTTATGGATTCATTGAATGATCAGTGATTATTAATAAGTTACTTGTGTGCGAGTTGGTAATACTGATTCTCACATGGAAGATTTAGTGTTATCAGCAAGGAAACGTCTAATTTCTTCCACGGCAATGATAATAGTGAGGACGACAAAGGCTTTACAACCTGTTGGTCAAACTATTTTAAGAAGGCCGTCAAGTCTCTTGCTTCACCTGGTAGACCTCGTTGCGAGTGTGGTGCGACTCTTTCGAAGTATAATCAGCTCACGTACGAGAGAGAACATTCTGGTTACCTCGCAACCGGTTACCTTCATACAGGTTAACTTATCACTCAGCACTTCTCGCGTGTCATTACCAGTCGCGTGCCATAGCGTGTACTCCTTATCTTCAAAATAGCCAGTACAATCTAACAAAATTAGACATTAGCGCCTACTTCTTTAGATGTCACTACCACAAACGTAATCGTAGAAACGTTTTTGTAATTTGAACATAGCATGCAAACTATTAGCACTTTTCTAGGTGAAAAAGAGTCCCATATTCTAATGACTCTAGTTAACTCTTTAAAGCTTCATTTCCCAAATGAACTTAGTATTTTTCTCTATCTTGTGCTTACTAATAATATTTCTTAATTATTATATTATATAATATGTCATTTTTATTAAACAGGAGGAGTAACGTAACTTCAGCACATCCTACAGTTTTGGAATGGATGAAATTAGTGCAATGTAATTTTCACGGAAGTGCATAAGAGAACAAAGCTAAATGATACGTATATTCATTTCTATTTCATCACTTGTAGTTTACGAGATATTGAAGAAGCGTTTTTTGAAAAGGAACTAAACATATTTTTACTTTCTCGTATACGTACGGAGTAATATACGGAGTAGTATACGTAGTATAGGGAAAGTTATGTAATGCTGGGCGACATGATGAATTTCCGGCGGAAAAAATTCATTGCCGGGCTCTAGTAACGAAAAGGTGCATAAAATCAGCTGCTAAATTAAGAGAAAAATCCTCTTAACACATGTAACAGGAATCCCTGTGTTCTGATCCATGATGCCGAAAAAACAATAGAAACCAAAAGTCCGTCTGCTAGTCCGTCTGTCTGTCTAATCGTCCGTCTGTGAACATTAGCGCCTAAACCATTCCTACGATCATTTCCAAATTGAAGAATCGTCTATACATCTTCCTGTAGTTGAAACTTGCTCCAATTTTTTTTTAATTACTTGTAAGAATAAAGTGAAATACACTTATAAAGGTGTCACAAATCCAATTTTGACGGTTAACTCTGAAGTTTTGAAAATTGCAAAACTCAATTTTTTCAGCGACTTCTTACAGTTATAAAATTGAAGACACAGATTTTTCTTTAAACGAGATTTATTGCCCAGAAATAGTTCTTTCATTAA
Organism: Teleogryllus oceanicus; assembly: GCA_964035755.1. Taxonomy (NCBI): domain Eukaryota; kingdom Metazoa; phylum Arthropoda; class Insecta; order Orthoptera; family Gryllidae; genus Teleogryllus; species Teleogryllus oceanicus. The sequence continues at coordinate 71,559,546 of CAXIVR010000009.1, forward strand.
GGTTATTTAGACTTTTTTGAAAATTTTAGTAGTTTTCTTGCAATTGAGCGTGAAATATTTGCAATTTTAAAAAATAACAAAAACATTATTTTCTCAGAAACGTCTTCAATTTTTTCTTTAAAGTTTTGGTAGGGTTAGTGCCCAACCAACGTTATCCGATGACATAAACTCCGTACTGCTGTATTCTTTTGTTTGTTTGTTTTTAAATTACAAAAATCTATTTTTTTACCTATCACGTCAAAAATATTTGCATTAGAGGTAATTTCTTCACATTATTATATTTATAAGTACATGTGCTTTAAATAATGTCAAATAAAGTCTCTCAAAAACTCAACAGTTTTCTGTAAAAATGAGTTCCAAGTTCCGTATTTTCAGAAACGCTCGAACACCATTTTCTCAAAAACGGCTTCAAATGTTTTCTTCACATGTGTCCAATGGACTGTTTAATATTAATTGCACAGTTTAATTAATTAATTACAGTGCTAATTGCACTGTTTAATATGACAAAGTTAATTTTGGAGTATTCTTTTGTTTTTTCGAAAATTACGCAAATGTATTTTTTAAATATCTGTCACACCGTTAATGTGCACATTTCCTTCAATGTGTGTGCATTATTACATTTGTGAGTGAAAGTGCTTCAAATGACATCAAATTAAGTTTCTTAAAAACTCAATAGATTCCTGTGAAAAAGAGTTTCAAATTTCGCATTTATAGTAATGCTTAATCGCCATTTTCTTAAAAAATTCAAAATTTTCAATGAAAATATTTATTTTGGATGAAGTGTTTACTCTTCTTTCGTTCGTGAAGTCTTTTTTGAGAAAATTTGGGTTTTTTGTTATTTTTTTAAAAATTGCACGTATTGCACACAATATTGCGCGCAAACTACTAAAAGTTTCAAAACAATCCATTTGACCTTATTAAAAGAAAGAAATGTGGAGAACAAATTTTGTTTGAAGGAAAAATCTTTATCTTCAATTTTGTAGTTGTAGGCAGATGTCGAAAAAATTCTAACTTTGACAATTTTCAAAAATTTAGAATTACCCCTGAAAATCGGACATATGCCACCTTTTACTCCATACTTACAAGAAATTTAAAGAACAAATTTGAAGCAATTTTTGAGAAAATTGTTACTTTATCAGCTTCATGTAAAGTACCCTTCTAAATTAATGAATGTTTTTTTTTCAAAATAGCGTAGTTTTCATTGAGGACAGATCGACAGGGATTAATTTAGTTTGAAAAAATCGTACGCATAGGCGCTAGTGTATTTCACAGTCGACGGACGGACAAACATTTTTAAAAAAACACTTTTTTGGAATCAGGGGACCCCAAAACGTGTATTTCCGTTGAAATCTCGAAATCGATTTTCAGGAGCATTATATAACTGCCTCTATATTACGTACATTACTCCGTATATACGTATGTATACAAGAATGTAAAAATGTCAAAAACAAAAGTTTCTAAAAGAACACTCCAATTTTTTCTTTATTCCTTTGATATAGTGCTAAATTTCCACAAATGTAATTTTTTGACATGTCTCTCACGTTCTTAATATTTACACTATCGGCGATTGGTTCATATTATTGTATGTATGAAATGATATCCTAGATAATTTCTCGAAAGCTCTCATGTTTTGTCAGAAATGGAGCTCAATTTTCCGCGTTTTCAAAAACCTTTATTAAAAATGTCTCCAAATGTTTTTCTTTTAACTTATAATGCGGATAGTGCCAATTGCACTGTTTAAGATGACACAAAAGTTTTTTGCTGTGTTATTTTGTTGATGGTTTTTGTTTTTGTTTCTTTCAATAATTACTCAATGATTTTTTTAAAATATCTATCTCGCCGTTAATTCTCTCATATCCAGCCTTTCGCATACATTTTTACATTTGTAAGTGGATGTGCATCCACTTCCAATGAAGTTTCTCGAAAACTCAAAGTTGTCTGTGTCAAAGAGCTTCAATTTTCGAATTTACAGTAATGCTTAAAAAAATTATTAAATGCGGATCGACATTTTTCCATAAAGGAAAATTTCCATATAGGACGAGATTTTACTCTTCTTTAAGGTTCTCAAAACTTCGATGACATACAGACGAACGTTTTGAAAAAACTACTTTGGCCATATCAGGGGCCCCAAAGCGAGTATTTCCATTGATAACTCAAAATAAACTTTTCCGCAGCTTTTCTTAACGTTCTCTACACTCCGTATATTACGCTGAATATACGTACTTTTGAGACTGCAAAATAGTTTGAGATTTTTTGGGAGAGCTTTCGAGTTGAAGATACCAGCCGCCTTTTTTCTCTCTCGTAGCACAAGGGAAAATTCTGAAAGCCAATTATTTAAAAACTATTAGTTTACCTCAGCTTAAGAATGATTGAGTTGCCAGTATTATCTTGTCTTGGCGAAAAAAATAGTTTTCAGTCGCATTTCGTGCGTGATTGCTAAGTGTGCGCGCCAGTAACCCAGCTGGGCTCGCAATACCAGGCCTACGCAATTGAACTGATAGTCAGATGCTCAGATAGTCAGATGCGAAGCGAATTGCCACGAAACTGTTTCGGCGACCTCCTTTTCAAAGAATGCGATTCCATCGCGTCTTTATTTGGAAAGACGATTGATCTCGAAATGGCGACAATCCCTCTCTTGTCGCTTCCCGGCGTCCGTCCGTTGGCCACACACGTGCTCGGCCGCCACTTCTTAGAAAGCAGTGTAAAATTTCAAAGCAGTTCAGTCGTTCCAAAGAGTTTCATACACAAAATGTATTGCCTTTCTCTCTGGAAGCCCACCCGCGGTTTGAAACCCTTTGAACCCCCTTGAAATGTATACCCCTTGCTGTTAATTAGTGCCAAGGAATTGCTATAAATGATTGAATTCCAAGTGCGGCGCCAAATTTGAACTAATTTTGGCCGCCTATGTGCCAATACGTAAGTATACAAGAAAGTAACTAGTGGTGCTACAGCATCACATACTTTCTCGCATTATTGGAAACAGCTACGTAATATTATAATATTGCATTTTCTCCGCTACTAACACCTCAGCTATTATTTAAAAACGTTCAATTAAACCAAGAAACGAACAACGGACTGTTGCCAGCGCAACGTTGTCAAAGCTATGTGCATTCGCTTGGTTAATATTATCAATAAGGTAATTATAATATATGCAACTGACATCAAAATAATTACGAAAATTGTGACTGCTCACTCGTCAGTTGCCTTTCTTCGTAAGATAATAGTTCCGATAGGGTTTTATTTCATCACTGTTTTCTCAAAAATTACAAAATATAATTTTTTTAACTTGTCTCTCACGTCGGTAATATGAACATTAGAGGCAATTTCTTCACATTATTAGATTTATGAGTACATGTGCTTTAAATAATATCAATCAAAGTTTCTCGAGAACTCAACAGGTTTCTGTAAAAATGAACTCAAAATTCCGAATTTTCAGAAACGCTCAAACGACTTTTTCTAAAAAACTGCTCCAATTTTTTTCTTCCAATTTTTCCAAAGCATAGTGCTAATTGCACTATGCTATATATGACCATACCACTATATATTTCATTTTCGTGTATTCTTTTGTTTTTCAAAAATTACGCAAATGTAATTTTTTTTAATATCTCTCACGCCGTTAATATGCACATTTCCTTTAAATTATGTTTTCGAAAACTCAATAGATTCCTGTGAAAAAGAGCTTCAAATTTGGCATTTACAGTAATGGTTAATCACCATTTTCTTAAAAACAGCTTAAAATGTTTCAATGAAAATTTGTATTTAGGACGAAGTTTTACTGTTCTTTAATGTTCTTGAAGTCAAATTTCAATTCTAGTTTTAAGAAACCGAAAAGTTGAGAAAATGTCAAAAAAATCTTTCGGCGATGATAGAGGGCAGCAGACCAGAGAATGGAGCAAGACCTTAAATCCAGTCGACACCAAGGAAATTAGAAAAAATTGCTACGAGAAAGTCTGTGCAATACTGAAGCACTTCTAGTTCTTTTATGCAATACGCAGTAAATTGTTTTGAGGGATCAGATGATATTAACCCTCTGCTGGGCATGTTGAACAGTCTCTGATGGGCACTTGGGGACTTTTAAGTACCCCAGCAATAAGTAGCCCTTATTGTGCTAAGATAATGCCAATGAGGGAAGAAATATATTTACAAATAATGATTGAAATGAGGTTGAGGTATTTATTGTATAACTAGTTTATTAGCTTGAGGTATTTTATCATTGTAGGTTTTAATTTTTTTTAATTCCAATTCCCGGTTTATGTCTCTGTTGATTTGGTTGTTTTCCCAAATATTGCGCTTTCATTGACAAAGAAGAGTCGCATGCCCAAATTTTAATTCTATACTTATCAGGTTTGCTTTTCATACACTGAAAAACAAGACGCCTGCTTTTGTATCTTACTAGATAATTGTCGACTGTAATATTACAGCATTGATCAAGTCACTGAATTAACATTTTCCGTACATCTCTTCTTTGGGGTCTAGTTTGTTATCAATGTATAAAAAAACGAGTAATTGCCTGATTTTGTTTATGCCTCATAGTTGTCCAAAACACTAGTCTACCATGTTCTACATTCCACAATTCAGAAAAATCTATTTCTTCCTTCTCCTTCCGCGACGTCGGTGCTGCAGTGTGGTTGGTCTCGTTCCCAATTCGTTTCCCGTGCAATAATATAACAAGCAGATGTTAGGACAACGTTTGGAGTATTTTTTTTCTCGAACTTTGACATTCTACTTTTGGTCCAGATATCTCTGATGTTTCGCGATGAAGTCTGAAATGATCTAGAAATTTCAGTGCTCCATTTAATTCCATTTATTTCACATTAAATTGAAGTGCTTATTAGAACAAGGGGCTATCTCACATTGAAACCAGAGAGTATACTATGATTGAAACAGTGCTGAGATATTTAGGGTTTACCTAAACTTTCCTAATATAACTCTTTTTTTTAACTTTTAAATACAGTACACTTGCATATAAGTCCATACGAGATTTAAATAACATGTTACACTAAAATAATAATATTTGAAATTTTATATAATTGTTACAACTCAATTTTACAAAAATGTTTGATAGCCCCTTGTTGTCCTCAGCCTTTCAATTGTTTCAGTGCTCAGAGATTTCGCAGCCCCCCATTTCATCGATGCAGTCATATTCATAAGAATCTTCTTTCGCGTTTTGTTCACATTCTTTACCTCTTCTCGATCGCAAATAATCACCACCACAATCAAAAGTAGGCAAGTCATTTTGTCGACCAACATGTATTGTAAAATACGAGATCCTTCCTCAGTAGGAACTCGTTTTCCATCAATATGTTTGACGCCCAAAATAGTTTTCTCACTAATACTTCAAGAATTCTTTTGTAAGAAAACAGTCTCGTTACATAACAAATGTCAACGAAATACTAAGGAAAGCAGGAAATGAACTTATCCAATATCTTCAACCCCTTTCTTGTATATTTCAAGCTTACAGCAAGCTTACTCTTTGACAGCCATCAAGTACCGTACGCGCAGTATCTGGCAATAAGGCACTGCGATAACGTTCCAGTCCCCCCAAAACAGTGAAAATATTTCTCGAAGTAACACTCAATATCGTGATGTTATACTGCACTGAAAGCAACTTCGAACTGCAATTTTCGCATGAGTCTTCAAAAACTCTAAGTGCCCGTCCAAGTGTTTTTATGTTTCTGGCATGTTTATGAAGTGGAAAAAATATTAACTTAAATCGTGATGCATCATATTATACAAAATCAACTAAAACAAAATATTTCGAACGCTGATGTTGTAGGTTACTTCAATCAGTGCTGGACAGAAAATAGATGAGGGGTCCCAAAAGACCTCACGTGCCCATCGGAAGGTTAAATGGTATATAACATATCTCACCCAGCATTCTGAGGAGTTTTTTTTGTACAAAACAGCTGCGAAATTTATCGCAAACGGAAGTAACGGCTGTCGGCCTACTAGGTACGCTACCACCAGTTCGAATAAATAAAACATCTGTATCTTATCACCGCCACCATCTCGGTATTCGACAACAATTAGCTTCTCAAATATTGATGCCTCATTGTGGTTTCTATTAAACTTTGCGGATTGCTTCAAAAGAAATACATCAATACATTGAGAATACAAATTTAAGTAAAAGGTAAAGAAAGTTGTAAAGTAAAAATATAATTAATATTGGCATTTTCAATAGTAAATTATAATTAAAATTAAATTAATTGTTTTTCATAGCTTTCATTCAATTTTTCTCGTGACCCGTAGTTGGTGTGAACCTTTACATATTTCATTAATTTCAAGCAGAAATTACGCAAAAACTACTCGTTTTTTCAAAGAAGTGTACCTTACCATTTTTTAAAAAGTTAATTTTCTACGACAGACTTGGTCTGACGTAAAAATCTATATCTTTAATTTTGTAATTCCGAAGTTTTTTAATTTTCGAAAAGCCGAGCGATACCCCAAAATGGGACTAGCACCGTATTTTTTACCGTCTCGTATTACATAAGTGAAGAAAATTTAAAGAAAAAAATTGGAGCGGTTTTTGAGAAGAAAATTTTAACTTTTAAGCGCAAATTACGCAAAAACCATTCCTTTTTTTAAAAGAATTGTATATGACCTTTTTTATAGCGCTAATTTTATACAACAGACTTTGTCTGAGACAAAAATCTCTATCTTCAACTTTGTAGTTTTAAAAGTTTTTTTGCCAATTTCGAAAAATGGGAGATTTCTACGAAAATAAGATCTGCGCCATTCTTTTAAACGTCCTTTGCACTTTTCAACAGCAAAATTTAATCAATTATTTGGCGCCATTATTTTGAAAATGTCCGAGGGTCTACATGTAAAGTCTTCCCCGAAAAAAATATCAGTTTCAAAACCCAGGGACCGCGACATGAGCCAGAACGATTGGGGAATATCAATTTTGGAGAAAATCGTCTTAACGGTTTAAGCGCTAGTGTTGTGAACAGGCAGACCGACAGACCGACAGACCGACAGACCGACAGACGGACGGACGGACGGACGGACGGACGGACGGAGAGAGAGAGAGAGAGAGAGAGAGAGAGAGAGAGAGAGAGAGAGGAAGAGAAAGAAAGAAAGAAAGAAAGATAATGGGATAGAAAGAGAGAGAGATAGGTCGTGCTGATTGATATTTCTACCCCAACAATTAGTAACCTGCAAATTAAATACGCCGAAAAAATTAACCAGTACTCAAAACTCACCGAACCCGTAGAGAAACAATAGCTTGTGGGAAAATTTGACATTGTTCCAGGTATCTTCTCAAGCACAGGTGTCATGCCCGGAAATCTGATGTGAGGTCTTAAACATTTCGATGTGAAAGTGGACATACACAAACTTAAGCAGAAGGCAGTAGTGCAGAAATTTCTGGGAAATTATGGATTTTAAATTTCATGTTATATTAATATTGTATTTTTATTGTGCTTTGATTTTGTCAATCTGTACAATTAATAATATGAATGTACCAAAAAATTAGAAAAAGATTGATGATGATAATAATAAGAAGAAGATTTTTTATATACTTGATAGGTTTATGAAAAAGGAACATAAATAAGAACATTAAATACCCTTCAAAACCTTGACATGTACAAATTTTCATTTGAAATATGTGTTAACAATAATGTTATTATTGTTATATATCTATTTTCAGTGAAAGTTCATATCAATTACCATTACATTAGTAACACATTAAGTTGAAATTACAGATCTGTCCCATCAATTGAAACAAATTGAACTAGTTATAATGACTCATGCAGTTATAGAATGATGAAATGCAATTAAATATGAAAGTGTCTACTCACTGGTTCATGATTAATTTGCTCATTCAAATCATAACCACAAAATAATGTTCTTACAAAGTTTCAAGAATCAGTACTTGTCAATTATTAACAATTTCCCTGCTAATAAACCATAATTATTAAGGTGGTACTTCCATGGATTGGTACTTCCAATGGATTTAGCTGCTTTCCAACGTTGTATATCGCAACGAACTGTTATGTGCTTCCAAACCACGAATAAAAAGCAGCATATAATTATATTCTAGGAAGTATATAACATTTCTGTATTAACAAATAGATTCTGCTGGCCCACAGTTATATTTCATCACGAGAAACACGTTCAGAAAACTGAAAGGAAAGGAAATTGTAACACTTTTACCTAGTTATTTCTTTGTCACCAACTACCGAATCTACCTTTGTCCGAATATTCTTCTCTTTGCTCAACCTTTTCTATAAAGTGCAAAACATTCACCAGAACAAAGTCAGCTTTCGTCAGAATAAAGAATAAACTGCAATTTCCTCGGAGGCAGAACCTGCCGCGCGCAGTTCAAATTTCCCTCTGCTACACCAGCCCACTAAATGTCATTGATTGTGTTATAAATCTTTTCAGTACTGTAAACAGGAAAGAATTCGCTAACACCTCTCTCCCTCGCCCTCGTAGAACGTGCAGCTATACATCGTTTTCGTAGAAGAACGCCGATGCATCAACCCGCAATAAACATGTGACCTGTAGAGAGCAAATAGCATATGATTTCAAAAGATGGCTTACGGGGAACAAATTCAAGAAACCGTTAGAAATAAGGACAATAAAATCTAGGAGCTGTGTTTTTGATAAATATCCCCAAAAATTACATTAAAAATGTTATGAAGTAGCAAGTAGTGTCAGTTCTAGTCCGAGTTACCTCTGATAACCTCCGATAATATCCGAGTTACCTCTGATTCGGCTAAGAATGGCCACAAAAATTGTTTTCCGATTGGTACTGTTTATGATTTTATCCAACCAAAAGTGGTTATAATATGAAATTTAGTGAAACAGACCCATTTGAATCAAGGACAAATTTAGTGAAAAAGCTACAATATGATTTATGTCGACAGAATGATCTTATCTGGAAAACATTTATATAGGAATCTTGTTCATGACTAACAGAAAAAGGACACGACACGAATTGCAGTATCGAAAGTGTATTAATGACCCAAAGGTACAAAAAGTACATACACGTCAACACATTAATATATAGGACTATTATATTATTATTTTCTATAGCAACCACACTTTTGCTTCTTCCATCGCGCGGCGCCGTAGTCAAATGTCAGATCCCACGTCCTGTGGCGCACGACTTCTGTTAAATTCGTTTTAGCGTCAATCTCTATTTGCTACATTAAAACACATGAGCCTTTCAACTGCGCATGGTTTATTCAACTTCAAAGATCAACAATTCTTATTGCTAAGATACATATGTCAATGTTAATATAATACTTGTACAAATATAATCACACGAAATCCGTACCACATCATCACAACATTTTCGACGTAAGTTCCCGACATTATTCTTACTTTCTTGCCTTACTTCCTAAGAAGAGAAAGTTAAGAAATCGTGCGCCGGACTACAGCGATTTTGCATTGCTGAAGAAAAACGATTTTTCGAGAGAAAAACTCTTATTGCTGGACCCTGGTAACCAAAAAGTGGATAAATCTTCTTTCATATTATATGTAGTAAATTACTTCTTCTAATGTGTTATAAGGTCTCCGCCTTGAGTCATTGCCCTAAATGTCCGGGTCCGAAAGCATCTAAAGGAGACTTTATATGCGAGTTATGCTCCGCCAACTTCGCAACTCAATCAGGGCTCTCGCATCATATGCGCCATGCTCATCGAGACGCAGCTAATGAAGCTCGAGCTGCCAAGGCGGAACGTAGTGTTAGGTCTAGAGCAGGGAATGTCTTCTCTTCGGAGGATATTATGAAAATGGCTGCATTGAAAGAGCAACCAGAGGCGTCGAACGAGAATTTGGCTGCTCCGCTGGGTGAGACCGCCTGACAAGTGAGTGAGAAAAGAAGAGACGTTATATATCGAAGATATTTAGCAGCCATTGGAGCTGTAGCTACTGTGACTGCAGAATCATCATTGTCCCTATCTGATGGTCGGAGGTCCGATGATTCAGTTAGACCTTCTACTAGTGCTGCTGTTATCGCATCGCCTCCCAGGGTTATTAGCCCTCCGAAAACTCCAGTTAGCCAAATCCCTATGCTGATGCCTTCGTCTCCCCTGTATGAAAGGCCTAACCTCAAGACTGGAAGAAAGTCGATGATCCCCTATTCTGACACTATTCCAAAGGGGCCCGAAACGTCTTTACAGGTAGAGATAAGCATACAGCCTTGTGCATATTCCCTTCCAAACAGTCGGTTCATAGACAGTGGCCCTGAAGAAATTGCAATGGTAGGCATTGCCTCCCCCGAAACAGATGGCGGGCGATTTCCTAACGAGGAGGCCGCTACAGTTTCAGAGATGAATCAGGACCTTTCGGGTGTGCCCGTCGTCTTTCATTCTGTTTTATCTGCTATTAACACGGTCCGTTCCGACACCGCTGGTCGGTTAGGACGGGACCAAACTTTTATTGAGTCCCAGGCTGCTATGACACCCGGAGACGTAACTACTGAAACTAGTCTTAACACGGTCACACCAGATGCCACGCCTAACTGGAAGGAAAACTTTTCAACTTGGATAGGAACCTGGGGTATTTCTCAAACTAATGAAGATCAAGAACTCGTTGAAGTGGAACATCAACTCAAAAGTAATATTCAATCCCAGGACCAATTGAACAAGACCCATGTCAATTTAGTGGAAATTTTGGGCGCCTCCTCTGTACCCACCACTACCAGTCCTAAAAAGCCCCGTAGGCATGGAGGCAAACGCGCCAGGAAGCGCTTCTCGTATGCTAGGGCGCAGGATCTTTTCAAGAACGACCCAGCGCTTTTGGCAAAGTGCATTAGAACGGGCATTGACTGTACTAGTGTCGATCAACAGCCCCTTAACAGGGATGAGGTTAATGACCTGTACAAATCAATTCGGCTTTCCGAATTAAGAGAGGATGATAAATTGTCAACACCTGAAATGGACCCAGACACAATTCTGTACGCGGTGCAAGTTGCCGAAATTAAAAGTCGTCTGGCTGGGATGAAAAATGCAACAGTTCCAGGCCCAGATAAGATAAAAGTTAGCAATATATCTTCAGGAGCAAAAGTTGAAATATTGTCCCTACTGTACCCCCAAGTTTTATACAGTGGCTTTGTGCCTTCTGGGTGGAAAGAAAATCGCACCATCCTTATAATTAAGGGGGTAAGGATAATACGTATGACACTAACTATCGCCCCATCACAATTAGTTCCCTGCTGTGCAGAATCTTTTAGGGCATTATGGACAAACGCATTCGATCCGTGGTGAAGTTCAATCCATGCCAAAAAGGGTTTATCTCTGAACCTGGCTGTTTCGCCAATGTTCAAATTCTTCACGAAGCACTTAATGACATGAAAAAAGGAGAGGGTGGTGTCGGCGCTGTGCTAGACATATCCAAAGCATTGACACTGTTCCTCCCGCGGCGATTCGGTGGGCTCTGCCCAGGAAAGGGATCCCCGACGCCTTTACCAATTTGGTAATGGACTCTTACGCCGGCATTTCCACCGTCATTCAGCACTCCTCGAAAGGATGTGAGGTGCCAGTTCGTAGATGAGTAAAACAGGGAGACCCCTTGTCCCCACTCCTTGTTAACCTCGTTATGGAGTGCTTGCTTGAGAAATTGGATAATATGTCAGGATACCCGCTATTGGAAAGGAGTGTGTCCGTATTAGCATTTGCTGACGATCTGGTGTTGTTAGCCAAAGATGCCCCAAGAGCTCAAGAATTGGTTGATATTGTGGTGGAATATCTTGGGGCCTTCGAAATGACATTGTTCCTCGCGAAGTGTTCATCATTACAAATTACAACCTTTGAACGATCCTGGTTCATTGAAGACCCCTGTCTGGAAAGGTTGGGGGAGAGAATTCCTCTAGTCAGTGATGACCATACCCTAACATACTTGGGAGTGAACTACTCTATTTGGAACGGCTTCCCGTTTAAACCATTCATATCGAATTTGATGGAAGCAGTGACGAAGCTACAGAAGGCGCATTTAAAGCCCACTCAGAAGTTGGCATTACTTCAAACCTACATACTGCCACATTGTCTCTACCAATTAGTTCTATCCATGCCATCTATGCCGATGCTCAGGGAAGCGGACTGCCCAATCAGAGTGGCAAACAGTTCCTACATCTGCATATGGCTTATTTTACCTGTCCAAGAGAGATGGAGAGCTGGGATTGCTGCGGCTCGCCCAACACATCCCTAGGGTAGCGCTGAACTTGGGATTACGACTAGAATAATCTGAAGATCCCATTTGCAGATGACAGAGCTCCTGCCCGAGTTTCTACCAACGGACATTTAAAACCGCCAAAGCATTGAGAGTCATCTGGCCCTACACTGATCAAGATTTAAGAACTTACAAGAAAAATGCGCCGATGACGAGGTAGCCGCCTGGGAGAAGCTGGGATCCCAAGGGAGAGCGGTTAAGGCGCATACACACGATCCGATTGGAAATGCCTTTCAGTAAGATTATAATCTTCTGAAACCTGGTCTTTTTATCACTGCACTCCAATTGAGATGTAATACCGCTGCCAATAAAACTACTCTTAGTAGAGGAAGGCCCAGAGAGGATCTATACTGCAGGAAGTGCAATACAGCGGTAAAAATTATGAATCACGCCCTCTGTCAGTGCAAGAAGAAGCGTAGATGAAAAAGAACTTTATAGAGGGGAAGATGCTCCGGAAATCAGGTACTGTGTTGTTCACAGAAGCCACTTTCTCCGTAGCGGAAAGGGTTAAACTCAAATCTGACCTGGTAATAAAAAGCCGGGAGGGGGTCCACGTGGTGGATGTGACTGTCCGCCACGAGGATGGGTCTAACCTTCTAAAAGCAGGGGAGGAAAAAGTGGTCAAGTACCGACCAAAGTAACCATTCCCCTGGCAGCCCAACTTCTTGGAGTTGCCAACGCCAGAATCCTGCCTGTGGTGGTTGGAACCTCTGGGGCTATGCCACGATCAACAGTCAGTGCCCTCAAGACGTTGGGGATCATGTCTCGGGGAGATTTACTATCTCGTTAATTGCTCTCAGAAACTCTATTAAACTCTACACACAATTTGTAAATTACGATGAAACAATTAAGCATTGCTGGTAGTAAATGCAGAAAACGAACTTCTTGGTCCCGTGGGGAAGTCTAGGGAACCCAGGGCATCTTAAAATGCCTAGTATTTACCTAGTTACCACGACTTTAAGTGGGAAGTGTATGCTGTTTAATGTAGCATATGGAAAACTATGTATTCAACAACCATGTTTTGTGGGTCTTTGACACCGAAAAACAAAATGACGGTGAAACGCCTCTGTCCGTCGGTGGTCAACGGCTCAATAAAGTTCCGTTTTCTGGGCATGTTGATTTCGAGCATCCCTTTTTCAAACGCCTATCAACATACAAACGAAACTCGACGGTAATGTCAACCGAACACCTTAACGACGCTTCTCTTGCTGCAAAGTATCTTTAGGACTATGTCACACGAGCGTTGCGTTGAAATAACGCGCGTCGTAGAATAACACTTTATCTTATGTGGAATGGCCAAAGCGCTAGTGTGCCGATTCGCATAAGAAACTGTGCTATTATACGACGCGCGTTACTTAACGTCCGTCAACGCAACGCTCGTGTGCAGGGATTCTTAGCTGACGTTGCGCTTGCTCATCCGACCCTTCTGCGACCCTCGAACTCATTACAGACGCATCGTGGTCGGCCATTGGTCTGCCATTGCAACAGCAAAAGATAACATATCCATGGAACCCCTTGAGTTACTTACCGAAACAGTTATCAGCTGCGCAATGTGCTACAATTATTTCCTGACTATGCTTTAATGCAACATTTCCGATACGTTCTTGAAGGACAACCTTTTCAATGATAATAGATCTTTGAAAATTATCGGCTGTCACAAACTCTGTACACTATATTTAGTTTAAAGAAATCAACTGATTTTCACTTCTCTACTACTTGCGCAGATTAGAGAAAGTTTTGTAATATTGCTGAAAAAACGGCGAATTTTCAACACAAAAATCCTCATTTCCAACAACTTCAACCGTTCAAAAACTGTATGAGATGCTAACGTTACGCGGCTCACCTGCGTATCAATAGGTGCTACTATCGGTGGTTCTCTCAGTTCCCTGGTGCTGAAATTGCCATAAGATTAGAAGAATCACGATTACCAACCCTTATACCATTCTTTCTCAAAAGATATGTCAATAACATTTGGGTCATTTGACATGTCAATGAAATTCCAAATTTTGTAGAAAAGCATTTAACTCCTACAACAAATCTATTCTGTTTGCATTACAAAGGTCGACCTATGATCTGCGAAATTATTTAGACATTTCTATCACGTCTAATAAAGCTCTTATAGAAACAAATTAGCATCTATTTAAAAAACATTTGTGACAAAGTTCTGTCTAAAATAAGAATACCCTAAAACATGTTTTTATATTTTGTGATAAGTTCCGTTTATTTTTATTTTCATAAATGTATGTATTTTTTGGATGTGCTCCTTCCCACTTCTGATTGTTCCTTCCCTTACTTGTTCTCTTTGTCGTCATTTTCAAATTATAACAAGTTTTCTTAAGTTAATTTGCTACTTTCTTTAAAGCGAAGATGGATGCATTTACAATGAGAATATTTCCTTTGTTTGTTATTTTTATTTACTTTTTAATATTTTATTAAAATCTATAAGATTTTTTTCATTCCTAAATTTACCATGTTTTGGTAGTTTCTCTCCCGTCTATTTATATACTTTGTACTTACTACATTTTTTAATTGTATTTGCCTTTCCCGTAATTCTATCTTTCATAATTTTATTTTTAATGCTTTTATTTTAAACAATATCATGATATTGTTTAAAGAATGTAATCCAGAAGTTATTTAATTTGTTCGTAGTAATTGATTGATTGTGATTCCGGGCGCGTAAACTACTGAGGTCATTAGTCCCGTAGGTGTAGTGCATGTTTTCATTGGGAGGTGACGGTGATCTTCCCCACTGGATGGCGAGATCCGCGCCGACCTACCGTCGACTAGCGGGTTTTCCCCAACCAGGTATCTCCCACCAGCGGGGCACCGCCCCAGCCGGGACAAGCTCTAAGTCCCTGTCCGGTCACTCGGCATGTGTGGTAGTGTAGTGCATGTTAGTGTAAGTGTGTGTGTATGTGTAAGGGGTGAGGATAGGACAAGTAAGAAGAAGAAAAGATCGCGCGCGGACCGTGTCGCATTTGTTAGGGTACTGCTCCAGCATTCGCCTGGGGTTGATCGGAAAACCGCGGAAAACTACCGACTAGAGCAGGCGGTCGCTAGAATGTTCCTCTAGATAACGACTGAAGACGACCTAGCCTTGTATCGAAAATCCTGCTGCCGTCGGGACTTGATCCTCAGACCTTCCGGTGTCGATGCAGTGACATCAGTTGACGCACTGAGCCAGCGCTCCCGGTTGTTCGCAGCGAAAACTACGTTTATGTAGCTAATCTAAGTAGTTGAGCAAACAGACCCCCACGAGAAACACACCAGTGTCTAATCCCAAAAGTCTAAATGCAAATAAAATGGTGGAGTATGAATTCTGGAGCTCACGAAAACGTGCTTACATTAAGATTTTCCTCACACGCTACCTAATCTCTTCTATTTATTGACGTTAAAGAAATAATAAAACTAAATACTATTCCGTTTCTTTTCGTATTTTTATATTGTTTCATTTTGTTAGGTCGACCTGGTGAAGTTGCTCTAAAAATACCCCGTCCGCCCCCTCGCTGTTTTTCACTTTCTTCCGCGCGGGGGGACGGGGGCGAGGCATGTTCCCTGGGCCCTTCGTCATTTGCCCCGCCCTCTAATGGGTTTCCAAGCGTCGCCACCGCCGCCGTCAGCGCCCCCCGCGCCACAGTCGCAGAAATTAAATTGGGGTCTCCGCTGATTAATATCTGTTCTGAGAACTCCCGGGATGAGAAAACTGCCCTGCGCCCGTGCCCGCCGCCTGGCGGCGTCCTGCGGAACTGCGCCCGAGACCCGAGCGGCGGCCTCAAGCGCGTGCCGCATGCGCGAATCATTCGCCCACGAAATGGAGAAGAAATCGATTGGGTGAAGAAAATGATCAATAGAAATGGCTGGGAGAAATGTCAGAGAATATTCCTTGATTCTGAATTAATGAGATAGAATTTCTTCAATGAAATGAATAAAATAGTAATATCAGTTAGGCATTTTTAGTCATGTAAAATGTTCATCATTCAAAATTAGTATGAAATACATTCTTTACCGTCTCCGAATAAGACCAAAGAAATAGATTTAACACATTTAATGTTAAACGCGTTCGAAAATTTTTTCAATTCTAGTGCACACTTTATTCACAATTCTGGCAGGATGTCGCATAGCCCTATTGGAATAAAGCTCTTAGAAAATTTCCAGCAGCGAACACGACAATGAATTAAATTTTACTCCCCTTTTTCATTGGAAAAGAATAATAATTTTCTGCCCCTCTACATACCGGGAGCGGTAACTCAGTCCATCAACTGATATCACTGAAGCGCTTCTGACCGGGAGGTCCTAGATTAGAGTCCTGACGGAGACAGGATTTTCGACACTAGCTTTTCAGCTCGGTCGAATTCAGTCGCTGTTTGGAGAAGAATACTAGCGCCTGTGACCGGGAGGTCCTAGGTTCCAGGATTTTCGACACTAGCTTTTCAGCTAGGTCGAATTCAGTCGCTGTCTGGAGGAAAACTCTAGCGGCCGGCTGCTCTGATCGGTAGCTCTCCGTGGTTCCTCCGATCAACACCAGGCGAATGCCGGAGCACCCTACCAAACGGACCACGGACCGCGCGCGATCTGTCCTTCCTCTTCCTTGTCCTATCCTCTCCCCTTACACACACACACACTAACATGCACTACACAAACACGTATTCCGGGAGACCGGTCGGTAGCTTAGGGTTTGTCCCAGCTGGGGCGGTGCCCCGCTGGTGGGAGAGTCCTCGTTAGGAGGAAATCCCACTAGCCGACGGTAGGTCGGCGCCGGATCTCGCCATCCAGCGGGGGAAGATCACCGTCCTCTCCCGATGGAAAAAAACATGCACTACACTTCCAGGAATAATTGCCTACACTGTTTACGCGCCCGCAATCACTAACCAAGCAACTGCCTCTAGAAATTCCTCACATTTACTCTTAGACAACATGCAGTGTCTCGTCTGTGTGTTTTTAGGGAATGCGCTTGTTTACATTTTCAGGGAGCGTGGCAGCCTCCAAAAGTGCTCAAGCTCAGTTGGATCGAGGTCGCGCTCCGATCTGGCGCCAAGCGAGCACCGGCTGCTCCCCGGCCGAAGAAATTGGAAGATCCTTATCTAATAACTAGGTGCCGCGACGCTCCAGAGAAAATGATTAAACATTATCGATAAAGGACAAAGTTGGGAAAAACAAGCAACGTTTGCTTTCCAGATCAAAGTCCTGCGGGTGTCTACAGCCTCAACACCTTTACTTCTGAAGGGCATATTTAAAATCCTGCAAGATCTACATTTTCTTTTTTCTTCGTGACAATCCATCAGAATCTCGTCAATCACCTGAATGTTTATCTTTACGAAACCGTAAGAGCCAAAGCAGGGTCTATGCCCTGAGCCTCTCCCCGCATTTCTAAAGACAGATTATTATTACATTCCACAATCTTGATTAAAAGTATGGTGTAAAACAATTGACGGACGGACTGTCGGACAGAGCTTTTAAAAATGACTTTTTCGGTATCAGGGAACTCCAAAACATATATTTCCGTTGAAATCTCTAAATCGATTTTCCGCATCATTACATAATTTCAGCTCTTCTACGTATATTACTCGCGTATAAACGTAAGTATACTAGAAGGTAAAAATAATTCCCAACATACTTACATAATTTATCAAGGAAATTTCATTCCTTGTATATATCAAACCGGGAATAAAATATGCTGAGAACATATGAGCAAATATAGAAGTATTTTATTACAGTTCTCAATATCTGCAAATAAAAGCCCAGGAAGTTTTTCTTTGTTTCTGTAAAGCATAGGCATGGTCAGTTAGAATTCGGGACTAACGTGCTAATCCACGTTCATGTGCAAATGTCAAAAAATTTCGAAACGAGGGAGGCTGTCCTCTGGAAAAGTTGACATGCATACGTTACGTCTTTTACCAGGGTAATATTGGGTTACTATCACTACATTTCTTTTTTTATTTATTTATATTACGTCAAACAACAGTTAAAAACTGCGTACGACGTGCTACGGGGAAAAGTGAATTCTGAATTGTGTTAACATTAATACACTCAAGAAAACCTTCCGTGCCCATCACTTATCAGCAGACGAAATAACAGGGTATGCGTATCTGAAGATAAAATAATGACGGTTGCAACAACATTGGTGGGAGATAAAAATTCAGTCGGCAGAAAATATTATCTCATCACAAATTTGATAGTTTAAATACCATATTGTGAAAGTTTGAAACAAATCAAGCACGAAATAACAATTACTCAATGACATTCCAAAACATACGATAAGTATTTGTATAAATACTGAAAGCGTGGTCAAGTAACAGCAAGTCGTGTACAATTCACAAAGCACTCACAATGAAACATTTGTGTCTAGTTCTGCTGGCTCTATCCTTGGCGGCGTTTGCCGCGGCTCAGGAATGCCCGCCCCCGCCTTCGTTGTCTCAACTTTACAAATGCAAGGAAATAGAATCGTCTTGTTCAAAAGCCGAAGACACCTGTGAGAATGGCCAAATCTGTTGCCTAGTCGACTGTGGTATGAACTGTGTGGAGCCATCTTCGGAAGAGGAGGAGGAATGAGGATCTATTGTTGGTATGTGTGTCGAAACGCATCTAAAGCAATATACCCGCCATGCACTTGCAACAACAACAACAAAACACAAACCTTCAACAAACGCATACAAAATGGCAAATTCACTGTGTTACTATCATTTGCAGTTCTCATTGCCAGAGGCAATAGAGTCACTCCGGTCGTTTATGCACTGTGCATCCGAGTAAACTGGCAATAGACCGAGTTCTTTGACAAACCCACTGGCAATGGAAGAGAGGTCGCATATACAAACAAAATGGTGTTTTGAGGAAATTTGACACTCTCGTTCTTTTTCTACGTACACTCTTCAATTTCGTAGCTAGTAGTAAAACCACTATTTGACACGTATGGCAAGACGCTTCTAAAGAAACATTTGTACCTTCCCGTAAACTTTAAACGTAACGAAATTTTTATAATGCTGCAGGGGTAATGACGATGGTGTTTTGTAGATACCTAAGAACAAAAAAAGGGAGATCCTCCAATTTAAAACGGATATGATCAAATTTGGGGAACCTTCAATTATGCTCCTTACATTTTTTCGAATTATCTTCAAACTTTGCTGTTTCCAGTCACCTCAAATGCTGTAGACATTTTCCCCGCTAGTGTATACAACTCGCCTTCAACAATATCATTCTTATTCAATGATTCTTGACCCCTTGTAATTATATGTCTAATGGTTCTTGAGTTTGGGTCACAAGAAAGCAAACACTTTATATTCAGGGCTACCGAACAGATAACAACATTTATTAACATAAATATGTATAGTGCAATATTTTATTAGAGCTATATTTTTGTTATATTATTAACAATATAGGTCATTTGATACTATAAGATTATGCATAATGTACGTCGTCCATTCTACATATCACTACTATTCCTATTATCCCTATTGTATAATATAATTTTTAGGTTTGCCATGAACTACACAATATTACTTGTGTATTTGAACTAAAGTTTTCTGTTTTTTGTTCTTACGTCTTGTTAAATTTTCAGGAGTTCTTCAGAAATCTCTTGAGAACGTTGCAGAGATCTACAACTTTTGCACGGAATTATGAAGAAAGGCTGCCAAGAACAAAATTTCACAAGCACCAATTCACTATTGATCAAATCTAAACGAATGACAAAGGCTGCCTTCTTCAGGGCAGGTCGCACAAACGATCTACCTCTACGACAGGTCGCACAGATTTTCTCTGAGAAAATGTAAATGAGACCATTGTCGAAATGGAATGGAATTAATTAAATCATATTTTCGAAAAGTTAAAATTTCTGAATTACTTCTCCCTTTCCTGTAATTAAATCATACAGCATTTCAATTTACAGCATTCATTACGATAATCATCGCCACCATTGTCATAGTGTACATAAACATTGATTTAGCTCCAAAGCAATTAGTCATGTAAATGTCAATTAAAACGTATCAGCCAATAACAATTGGGCGGGCTTTATTTATTTATTTATTTATACACTAATTTTTTCTTATTGCTCAGCAATTGTTCAGTTAATGTCTCGTTACTCCAATACAACACTTTGAAGAAGAAATAACATTCTTATATCATTATGAAGAACACAAATATTAAATGTACAACTTTCCAATGTACTATTAATTGTAATATATTGCACACTCATATCAAAATAGACATTTTTGCCTGTACCTGATATATTTTTGTTGTTCAACCACTTTATGATATCTACACAAACTTATAGATTTCAAAATCTTTGACAACTGGTACAAACATGTATTTCATCTCTGGAGATTTCACAAACATTTCCCTGCCTACGTGTATCACAAAAATAATTGTACATCTTTTCATTCCTTCTAATATATTTGGACGGCGTCAAATTGGAGCTTGGCTCTTCTGATTCTTGAGACAGATTTAGCAGTTGTCAAACGGTTGAAAAACTTAGTTCGAAAACCACAATTCTCAGATTGTCTAAAAAATGGAACTCTTTGGCAAAATCAGAATATTTCTAATGAATTAAGAATGTGTTACTATCGCATTAAAAGTTTAATCAAACAATAAAAAGAAACTTTAAATTTTTTGTGATTTTGGACAAGATGCAGTTGTAACCAGATTTACGGCAAAATTATTTCTCATCAGCAAACAATCAGACATACTAGACCGCCCTGTCTCCAAGACTATCTCTTAATTACGCACCCAGAAACTGGAGTGTTGGAACACCTACTTTCTGTCCCAGAAACACTGAAAAAACGTTTGACATTTCCGTCAAAATCGGTATTCTGCAGAATGATCTTACTTTTTATACACTACGCATATGATAAAGTGAAGAGTGGAAGAAACAAAATGGATCTATTTTGAACGAGCATCATTTATCGTTGGTGCATCTCAATTTCATTGCTCCTGATCCTGAGTCGCTGAGTCGCTGGCGAGGTAAGCGCCCTTCCACACTGCGCCCCCTGTGGCCACGTGACCCGAACTGCTCAGACCCAAGGCGTCCATTCCATAAGCTTCAATTTCTTTCGTATAAAGAATTGCATATGATGTACCTTAGAGATCGAGGGTTATAATTCCCATTTTTCGTGACTTTGAGGTGTATTCATAACTGTCGCAAGATAGAAATCTATTTGAAGGTACAGTAATAACTCACATCTTTGCTAGTTCTCCTGAAGAATCCCGAACGAAAGCCGAACTGGAGGCAGTACGCTTAACTAATACAGTACAGAAAGTTCCCCTTAATAATAATATTTATTGAAGAAATTTAATTTATTGAAGAGAACCCCCAGATGCTGGACGACGAGCAGTTAACCCTTCAAAGTAGAGGAAGAAAAAATTCGGTATCTTTCAAACACACATTTGAGAAAGAAAGTGTCTGGTTCCAGTTTACCAAGCGTCCTTCTTGGTAACATTACCAATACCTAAAACGGTTTCCCAGGAATTCACTGACTAAACTAGCGGCACTACGATAGCACGAGCCTTCTCCCATTATTTTTAACTGCTGCGTAATATCACAGCTTGATTCATAAAAGTTTGGGTCAAGGAACGCGCCCAAATTAATTTAATAGAAATAGTTACACATTTATAATAAAATTTAATAATTATTTAGGAGCAACTGAAACGCCGTTCCACCCCGTTCCGCCGGAAACAAAGTCCTGGTAATATTATAATACGATTCGAAACCTCGAAAGAGCATTCAACGTCAAAACGATTGCCCACACTGCGTTTCGAATTGTCGTTCTAAAGATAAGAAGCCTTGAGCAAATCCACAATACTACGTGCAAGTTTTAACTAATAAGTTGAACACGTGTTCTTCACATTTTCAAATATTTTTACATTACATTACATCAAGATATAATATGAAACAAAGAATTTCAATAAGGAAAAATCTTTTTTTTCAATATTTTTTAATTTTATTTATTAAGGGTCGCTTTTCAACAACTGACGCATACACGACCACGTGTGTCAATTTAGAATTTTCACAATACTATACATCTCGTACAATTATTCCATTATACAATTATACACAAATCAGACAATTAAACGAAAATCGAAATTTCACCATTTTTGCAAGTGTATTTTGCTATATTTAAGGAAAATGAGTAAGACATGGGAGAAAATCAGACATGTGACATCCCTAAAAGTGCATTTCATATTTTAATATTAAACGCTTGAAACCATTTTGAAAAATATTTTGATATATTTTTAAATCATCATGAAACGTACCGACAAAAATATCTTATATACTGTGTAGACACTGTCTTGAGCACAGATTGCCATTTTGTGGTCAACAACTTTTGGGGGTACCAAGAAACCCTGTCTTGGATTCTGACTACACACTTTCATTTTAACCTTATTAAATAGCATACACTTCCCATGTCAATACGTAACTAATTACTTTATTGGTATTCTAGTATCCCCTGGGTCCTGTATACTTCCTCAGGGGACTACGATGTTCCTTTTGGGTAGAAATTCGAACAGGAGCGAAGAAATCTGAAAATAAGATCTGCAGAATTTTCTAATCCTAAATATAGATACAGTGCTATCATAGGTATGTTTTGGGCGAGCCAGAGCAAGCCCTGTCCTCCATCTCTCTTGGCCATGTAGAATACGCCTACTGAAGTACTCATATGCAGATATGAGAACTGTTTAACTGCAACTCCGATTTGATTACGCACTTCTCCAATCATCAACAAAATCACTTGGTAGAGATGATGTGGCAACCTCGTCACAGGTTCCATCAAATTCTCTATATATGCTTTAGATGGAAAGTTTCCAAAGAGAGTAGTTCACTCTCAGATATGTTAAGATATATAAAGAGGGAATAATTTCCGACATTTGGGAGAAAGAAGTATCCACTATTAATCAGGGACCCGCATTACGAGGTTCTTGTCCAATATTCGACACTTTCCTCTGCTGCACAATAGTATTTTCTCTTTATTACGTATGTGCGTACCAGGCGAAAAGTCCTTACAGTAGACTTTAAGGATTACCTAACAACACGTGTTCTTCGTAATGTTGTTGGGCAGTGTTATAGTCTTTTCTGACCCATCAATGTTCCGCCAAGCTTACAGAAAATCTCATGAAAGCTCAGGACAATGGTCAAATTCTAGTCCTACTCAATATCAGGATGGCATTTCCCTTGGCGGATCATGAGGTCTTCATGGCTATATATCGGCCTCTCGATTTTGCAGATTGCAATTTATCATGGATTCAAAATTATCACAATTATGGATACAGTTTTGTACTGACAATAGTGAAAAATCCAATGCACGTTTCTAATTTATGCAGATGGCATGCGCTTCACATCATATGCACTCTGAAGACTTTCAGATGTACATCAGTGGTGCTAATCTCGCAGCAGTGATGCTCATTTAATTAGTAAAGTATGTATGTAAGTACCATCAAATAACATTGGTCCAACAAAAATGGATTACAATTTAATGCAGATACTATTTCAATTTAACGAACTTTAGATTTTATGAAACTACATACAATTACAAACAAAAAATTAGAAATACAACTAATAATCCTTCTCCGCCTACCTAACATATGCAGATGATATTAAGGTATTAATACCTTTGAATACTAAAACCTTTCCTTCTTTCTGCCTCACATTTTTCTCTCTTCATATCAATATGACGGTTAGCTTAGATATTCTATTTTGAGGCCCTAATAAGAATATTAATTAATACATAAATATAACAAAGTATCTCATGCCTTTATTTTTATAACATTAAAGGGGGGGTCTCGAAATCCACCGCCCATTAAGAGGTCTCGGTGTCATTTTATTATCGGTATTTTAAGATCAACGGAAAAATACTATAAAATATTCCTGGAAATAATAATAAACAATATCCTTAACAATTTCTGAAGCGCCACAATGAGCTACGCTTTTTCTTTTCTCAACAAAAATCTCTTGCTCATAGCCGCAGCAAATTCGACCTGCATTTCAACAAAATATGTAATGTCCCTAATAATTTATTACCAATATTTCTGCAGTGAACTTCCAACGACTTGTTGCTTCCATCCCTCGTTGAGTTGCTTCTCTTCGCCCGGCAAAAGGAGGTCCGACACGACATTACAAGTTTTTCCAAAACTTTTGTCACCTCAGTGTATGTCTATATGAAGTTTTTTTAAACCAATAGAAAAGAAAAATTAAAATTCCCATGGTACGTCAGTATCATTTAGAAAGAAAATGGTGGTGTTGGAAAAAAATGAAGGAAAGAGAAAACGGTTTCAATAGTAACTAGAGGTGCTACAAAATAGCATAGATTTTCTCGTAGCAATTTCTTTAAATTTACTTGGTGTAGACTAGCTTCAAGGTCTTTCCCGAATCTCTCGTCAGCTACCATCTATCTTCGTCCAAAGTATTTTTTTAATTTTCTCAAATTTTCAGTTTCTAAATAGGAGAACAGAAATATGACTTCAATAATATTAAAAAACCGTAAAACCTCGTCCTAAATAGAAATTTTCAAGTCCTCTTTAGGGAATTAAGATGTTCTTTAGGAGATTAAGTGTTACTGTAAATGCGGCATTTAGATCTCTTTTTCAAAGAATCCTATTAAATTTTCGAAAAACTTCATTTGAAGTCATTTGAATAACTTCTTCTCACAAACGTAGATACGTGTAGAAAACGATAGAAATGTGCATATTAACTGCTCCAGAGATATTAAAAAAATATATATTTGTGAAATTTTTGAAAAACCAAAAAAACACACGAAAATCAACTTTATGTCATATTAAACAAAGCAATTAGCAGTATCTATTGGTAATAATTGAACAACAAATTGGAGACATTTTTGAGAAAATGGCGTTTCAGCGTTTCTGAAAATTCGGAATTTTGAGTTGATTTTTATAGTAAACTGTTGAGTTTTCAAGAAACATTCTTGACATTATTTAAAGCACAGGTATACATAAAAATAACACTGTATAGAAATTGCCTCTAATGAAATATTACCGACGTGAGACCCAAGTAAAAAAAATAGTTTTTGTAAATAAAAACAAATGTAAAAGAAAACACCAATATGTCGTTTATACCATCAGAGACGGTTGGTTAGGCAATAACCCTACTAAAAATGTAAAGAAAAAATGGAGTTGTTTTTGACAAAATCTGGTTCTTGTAATTTTTTAAATTATTGCACCAGAACTACTAAATGTTTTGGTAATATTGTTGTAGTACGACGCTGAATTTATTTAAGAATTTTGCAATTTTCTGAAATTCAGAGTTAACCCTGAAAATCGGACCTACGCTCCCTTAATAACTATATATAACTCTATTATTACAAGAAATATTAGGAAATAAATTGGAACCGTGTTTGAGAAAAGTTTAAAAAAGTCCGGGGGGCTTCATGTAAAATACCTCCAAATTAAAAAATGTAAGGGTAGCTTTATGTAAAGTATCTCCAAATTTTTATATTATTTCAAAATTGTAAAGCTTCAACTAGAGCCAGATCGAATAGAATATGTTTAATTTGGAAACGATCGAACGTGTGATTTAGACTAAAATAGTGTTCTCAGACGGACGGACAGACGGACAGACGGACAGACGGACAGACGACAGACGGACAACGGACAGACGACAGACGGACAGACGGACAGACGACAACGGACAACGACAACGAACACGGACACACGACACACGGACACACGACACACGGACACACGGACACACAGACACACGACACACAGACACACGGACACACGACACACGACACACGACACACGGACACACGGACACACGGACACACGGACACACAGACACACGACACCGGACACGACACACGGACACACACGACACACGGACACACGGACACACGACAACGGACAGACGGACAGACGACGAGCAGACGGACAGACGGACAGACGGACAGACGGACAGACAGACGGACAGACGGACAGACGACAGACGGACAGACGGACAGACGGACAGACGGACAGACGGACAGACGGACAGACGGACAGACGGACAGACGGACAGACGGACAGACGGACAGACGGACAGACGGACAGACGGACAGACGGACAGACGGACAGACGGACAGACGGACAGACGGACAGTCGGACAGTAAAAATTATTCCCAATATACTTACATATATTATCAAAGAAATTTCATTCGTTGTATAAGTCAACTCGGGAGTCAAATATCCTGAAAACATATAAGCAAATAGAGAACTGTTTTATCACGGTTCTCAATATCAGTGCAAATAAAAGCCCAGAAAGTTTACTTTGTTTCTATTAGGTATACGCATGGTCAGATAGAATTCGGGACTAACTTCCCAATCCACATTCATATGCAAATGTCAAAAAATGTCGAAACGAGGTAGCGTGTCCTCTAGAACAGTTGACATGCATACGTTACGTCATTTTCCAAGGGTAAAATGCTAGTCAGTTGGGTTCCTACCACTACATCAATACAATTAGGCAAAACTGCCGTGCCCATGACTTATCAGCACACACAACAACAGGGTATGCGTATCTGAAGATAAAATAATGACGGTTGCAACGACATTGGTAGGAGATAAAATCCAGTCGGCAGAAAATATTATCTCATCACAAATTTGATAGTTTAAATACCATATTGTGAAAGTTTGAAAAAAATGAAGTAAGAAATAACGACTACTCAATGACATGACAAAAAATACGATAAGTATTTGTATAAATACTGAAAGCGTGGTCAAGTAACAGCAAGTCGTGTACAATTCACAAAGCACTCACAATGAAACATTTGTGTCTAGTTCTGCTGGCTCTATCCTTGGCGGCGTTTGCCGCGGCTCAGGAATGCCCGCCCCCGCCTTCGTTGTCTCAACTTTACAAATGCAAGGAAATAGAATCGTCTTGTTCAAAAGCCGAAGACACCTGTGAGAATGGCCAAATCTGTTGCCTAGTCGACTGTGGTATGAACTGTGTGGAGCCATCTTCGGAAGAGGAGGAGGAATGAGGATCTATTGTTGGTATGTGTGTCGAAACGCATCTAAAGCAATATACCCGCCATGCACTGTCAACAACAACAAAAAATCACAAATCTTCAACAAACGCACAAAAAATCGCAATTTCGCTGCGATACTAGCATTAGCAGTTCTCATTTCCACAGGCAATACAGACACTCCGGTCGTTTATGCACTCTGCATCGGAGTAAGCTGGCAATAGACCGAGTTCTTTGACAATCCCACTGGCAATGAAAAAGAGGTCGCATATACAAACAAAATGGTGTTTTAAGGAATTTTGACACTCTCGTTCTTTTTCTACGTACACCTTTCTATTTTGCAGCTAATAGTTAGAACATTATTTGACACGTATGGCAAGACGCTTCTAAAGAAACATTTATACCTTCCCGTAAACTATTATACGTAACGAAAGTTCTGTAATGCTGCAGAGAAAATGACGTTTTATTAACATCAAAACTAGTTTTGTAGATACCTAAGGACAAAAAAAGTAGAATCTTCCAACTTAAAACGAATATAATATTTTTGGGAATTATGCTCCTCATATGTTTTCGAATTATCTTCAAACTTTGCTCTTTCCGGTCACCTCAAATGCTGTAGACATTTTCCCCGCTAGTGTATTGAGTATAATTTGTATGCCTCAAGTTGGAAGAGCAACTCCCATGCTCATTATTCGTGTGCACCACCGCGAACTACACGTCGGCTTCCGAGGGATTTTCCACCTCCAGCTATCTCCCTCGCTGAGGCGCCGCCGCAGCCTCCAAGAGCTCTGAATTCTCTCCTGGTCTCCCGACGTGTACAGCAGAATAGTGTGTGTAGGTTCAAGCGTAAGCGGAGTGGATAGGACAAGGATGAGGTAGGAAAGATTGCGAGTACTCCGTGGCCCGTTTGTTAGTGTTGTGCTTTAGCATTCGCTTGTATTGATCGAAAAACACGGAAAACTACCGATCGTATCACACGGCGGGTAAAATTCTTCTCCAACCAGCGGCTAAATTCGACCTTACACGTTTCCTTAAATGGCTCGAATAGAGAACACGCCTTCTACAATACAATTCTTATTCAATGATTCTTGACCCCTTGTCATTATATGTCTAATGGTTCTTGCGTTTGGGTCACAAGAATGTAAACACTTTATATTCCTGACGTTTCGGCCAATTATTTGGCTTTCATCAAGGCTACAGAACAGATAACAACATTTGTTTACATAAATATGTATAGTGCACCATTTTATAGGGCTATAATTTGTTAGTTTATTAACAATATAGTTCATTTGATAGTTACATGTAAGGTTATGGATAATGTATACCCACTCTCACAGAATATGGGCGATGCCTTGTGCGGCCAAATCTGGCTTTTCCACAACAACATTTGTTTACATAAATATGTATAGTGCACCATTTTATAGGGCTGCCCCCGGCCAATCCTGGCGTCGGGGGCGTATCCCTCTTATCATTGGCCCCCCAAGTTTCAGACGCCCCCCCTTCCCCCCCTCAAAAGTTTTTCCCCCCTAGTTATCTAAAAGGGGGGCAATTTCTAAAGCCCGGGGCGCTCCCTCGCTCGTGAGCAGGGGGAAAAGGGGGGGAGGGTGAGAGGAAGAAGGAAAGGGAGGGCACAAAAACAAGAACAGTTGGTGCCCCGGGGCCGGGACCCAACTCCGCCAATTGCATGGACTTTGGGCCCCCTAAAACCCCGTAAAACCGACAGACGGGGCACCCAGGCCCGGGAGGGGGCTTGACTTTTTTATAGTTCTTTACCATAAAAATTTAAATTTCCCTAATTTATGGTATCTAATTTTTTGAAATTTGTGTCAAAATTAAAATTTTATATTTTTGGGTTTTTGTTTTTTTAAACTTTTTTAAAATGCTAATGGTTTCCTAAAAAAAAGGAACTGCTTTACAAATCATTTCGGGAAACACAATATAATCCATTTACGAATATACTTTTCCTATCAAAAATTTAAAAATTCCCATGTTCACGTTTTTTTTATTTTGACATTTTACATTTTATTAAAAAATAAAAAAATCACATTTTTTACGCATTATAAAAATTAACCCCAATTTTCTTTTGGGATTTGCTTTAAAACGGTATTTCGTTTCTTAAAAATTTTGGGTGCCCCAGTAGATTATCTTTTTCCAAAATTCTTTTTAATATTTTTAGACTTTTAAAAGGGGTGCAATTTTATATTGATAATCGGTGAAAAATTGGGAACCTCTCATTAAAATTTTTCAAAAAAAATTGTCTTTTCCCTTACTTTTTTAAAAGGGTTGCTTTTTTTCTGTTACACTGCTGAAAATTATATCTTTTCCCTTCCCGGTGATTTTTTATTTATTTTTTTAAATTTAATATCCCGGCAACTTTTAAAAAATCTGAAGGGCCCGAATGGATAAAACAAATTAATTTTTAAACCTCCTTTTGCTATTTAAAAAAATTGTTTTTGATATTTTAATAAATAGCTAATAATATAAACAGAAAATTTTTTAATTTCCCCAAATTTTTAAAATCTACACAAGTTAAATATTTTCCTTTTTTTTTTGAAAAACCCCGTAGTAAAAAAAAAATTTTAAAACAAATTTACGAATAAATAATTTTTTAAAAAGGTGAAAAGAAAAAAAAAAACTTGTTTGAATAAACTTTAAAAAAAGTTGAGTGTTTGGAAAAAAAATTCAATTCCGGGGAAAATTTTTCCAAATTTAAAAATATTTAAAGGGGAAAGATTTTTCCCAATCATTATCTTTCAATTTATGTTAGGTTTTTGTAAGAAACAGTTTCTGGGTGTTTAGTTCAATTCAAAGCTCTCCGTTAAACATGGAAAACCCTTTGGGCACGGTTATCGTATTGAAGAAAGAAACGGTTTTTTTCCCAGGGAAATACCCCTCCTTTTTTTCCTTGTTAAATTGGAAAAAAATTTTTCCCTTTTAAGATATCCCAAAAAACCAAATAATTTTTTCCCCTTAAGGGTCCAATGCCAGATCATATCAAGAAAGTTTTTGGGTTTTTTAGACCCCGAAATAATGAGTTTCAATGGGATCGGGTTCTCAAATCTGAAAAATTACCCAGTTTTTATTATTTTCACAAAATAACCTTTTCCTTCTTTAATAATATAAGAACTGTTTTTGTGCTCAAATATCTTATAAATTTCCCCAAATTAAAAATTTTTTAAAATTTTCTGAAAATTAGTAAAAAAAGTCAGTTAAAATTTTTTTATTAATTAAAAGTTAAAAAAGGTAAAAAAAATTAAAATGACAAATTTTTAAATAAAAATAAATGACAAAAAGACAGTGTTACATAAAAACCCAAAATTAGTTATAAAGGCATGTTAGTTTTTCCCCCTTTCCCATTTTGGTTTAAAAACCCATAGCTAAGAAATTTTAAAGGGGGTTTGGGACAGAAATAACATCTCCCTCTACAGTCGACAAGCTTACCTTCTTGGCTTTTTCATTATCCGGTCCCAAAAACAGGGTTTTTACAGAAAGCTCTTTTCTCATTTCTGGGGATGGGGGGGGGTAACTCCCGAGACCTGAAAAATTGGGGATCCCCGATCCAAGGTGAATAACAATTCTTATGGGCCCAAACCCGGATGAAAATGAAAAAGGCCCTTATGCCCTTGTGAGTTTAAAAAGGGAGTTCTGCCATAACCTCAAATAAAACGTTGGATAAAATCTTGTAGAAAGGGGTAGATATTACCATAAGATGTCTTTCCCCCTCGGGAAACTTTCTACCTAGTCTTTTTCCCATTTCATTACCCCCTTGGCCGGGGACACAGGAAAAACCTTTCAAATGATGGAGAATTAAGCGATATCTTGTTTATTTGATGTTGGATAAATGATGTCGGGGTTTACTAGGGGGAAAAAGGGGAAATGGACGAAAGGCCGTAGCTTCCTGGGTTCGAAGGCCCGCGGGTTCCCTGGAAAAGATGTGTTTTATGTCCCGTATTCCCCACCCCCCCCAAAACCCAAAAAATAAAGTATCGTTATTGACCTAGTAGTTAAAAGAGACATTAAAAATATAAAAAAAACAACTTTTTAAAAAGAATTTTCACATATTTAATTGGACTTTCTTAATCTTTGCCTAATAAAACCTAAGGACTTTTTCCCCGGTAAAATGGTATTAAAAAAGGAAATTTTTTTTAATAAAAAAGGGGAATTTTCATAAAAAATTCCCCTTCGTTTTTTTATAACAAAAATTCAACTCTCTAAAATTTCCCTACAATTTTCAGTAGTATTCATTGTACCCAAAACCCTTTTTATTCACATTTTTCTCTATTTCGTTGGTAAAATAAACATATTTATTAAACTGAGTACCACTGTTTTAAATGTTTTTTCATTAAAATTTCCCATAGTTTTTAAGCTAAGGAACAGTGACAAAAATTTATTCTAATTTTGGGGTTAAGATTTCATTAAATATTTTACTATATTATACTTTTCTCAGATACAAACCTAAAACAATGATATCAAAAAAATGGTATTTGGGGTTTTTAAAGGGAAAATTCAGTTTTTAAAATCCGAACAAAAAAAAAATTTTTAAAACTCTGCAGACTTTATTTATTTTAGACTCTTTGGGGAAAGGACCTGTGAATGGTACCAAAAAAAATTAAAACATGAAT
This sequence comes from Teleogryllus oceanicus, assembly GCA_964035755.1. Taxonomy (NCBI): domain Eukaryota; kingdom Metazoa; phylum Arthropoda; class Insecta; order Orthoptera; family Gryllidae; genus Teleogryllus; species Teleogryllus oceanicus. Next base: position 71,591,284 of record CAXIVR010000009.1, read on the forward strand.
TTCCCAAAATAAATTTTCTTTTTCAAAATTGATATTATCCCAAGAAGTTTATTGGGGTTCTAGATCAGAATTTCCCAATATTTCTGGGGGGGTATTTTTTACTCTTTTCCCTTTTGAAACTTTCAAAAAGAACTCTTTTTTTTACTTTACACTCTTCTTTTCAGATACATTTCCTTATTACAAATTTTAAGAAAATTTCACCTTTAAAAATTTTTAAGGGTTTTCAACAAAAATTTTCTAATTTTTTAAAAATTTCTCATGGCTCATCTTCTTCTCAGTAAAACTAATTAAAATAAGTTATAAAAATTGTATAAATTTTTTCCAAATTTAAAAAATTTGCTTTGCAGTAAAAACTTTTTTTCCAAAAAACATAATCAAATTTTCTCATATTGACTACTTTCTTCTTGAGGTAAAAGTTAATGCTACAAAAAAAAGGCGGGTGTCGGCAGAAAAACCAAAACCCCCCTTGTGAAAAAAGGGGTAAATCCATTTACTGTTTAAAAAAAATCCTCAAATCATGGTTGTGGCCAAAATCTATGTTTTGTGGGTGGTTGTTTGGAAAAATTTCGCGGTAAATTTGTCCGTCTGAAAAACCCTTTGGCATTTAAACCGTTCAGCCGTTTTTCCCAAAAGGGTTTTATCCCAATCGTCGGCTGATGTGGGCCTTAATTTGAAAGATATTCAATTGGGGGGGTTACTACTTAACCCCCTGGGATTTTTAAAAGTTTAAACAAATTCCATAATTTATTACAAATGTAATAAAATGTTAAATTTAATTTGGTTTATGGTGGAATTCTTTTAAGGAATTTTGGGGTCTATTTTCCCTTTAAAAAAGATTTTTATTATTCCTACAAGTACAATTTTAAATTTTTGGTTTTTTCCCTTCATGAAATTTTTTCCTTAAGATAAGTTTTAAAAATTGGATCTTTTGGGGAACAAACATTTAATATTTTCCACAAGTTTCAATTAAATACAGGTGAAAAAGTAGCTCTTTTTTAAATGTTTTTTAAAAACTGCCCTCCCCTTTGGACATTAAATTTTCCCAGAAAATTGAAAATTCCTTTCTGGTTTTTTGAAAAGTGGTACAAAAAGGTACATGAAGAAAGTAAAATTTGTCTTTTTTTCTATAAAAGGGTTCCCATTCTATTAAATTAAAATTTTATATTATATTAATATATTTTTACCCCCTATATTATACTTTTTTATATTATATTATATACCCAAATATTTTTAAAAATTATTGAAAAAAAAATAATACCAAAATTTTTATTCAAATTTGCATGGTTTTATTATTTTAACACTTTCTAAGGGGCCTAAAACACCCCCTTTTGAAGGGTTTAAAACCCCGGGGGGCTGTCGGCGCCGTTGTGATTTCCCAACCCAGAAAGGTGATTTTTTTTCCCTTTTCAGTGTTTTGAAAAAATTTCAATATTTTTAATTTATTAATTTTGAAAGATTTGGGGCCCCTAAAAGGGCCAGTTTTTTTATCCATCTTTTAAAAAAAAAAAAGGCCCCCTTTCTTACCATCTGACCAGGCTGGTGGCCCTTTTTTTTCAAAAACTCTATATATTTTGAAAATTGAAAAAGTTAATTTTCCTAAAATTAAAAAATAGAATCTTATGGTTAATTTTTCCCAATTTATAATAGAAATATTGCACAGCAGTGACATTAAAAGAAAAGTATATTTGTTTTTAAAACACTTCATTATTTACTTATAAGCATTATTTTTTTTAAAACCAATCAATCAACTTTTTTTTTAATTTAAAAAATTTAAAGCATTATATCTTTTTAATTTGGGGGTTTAATTTTTTCTTGAATAAAGTACAAATTTGTCAAATTCTTTTAATTTTTTTTTGGTTTTTAAAAACCCAAAAGTTACTTCCTTTTTACTACGCTTTTCGGGTTTCAGACTGGTTTTTCCCGACGATTTAAGTTCAGTCTTTCGCGAATGGGGAAACCCCCTTGAAGATATGGGGGGGCAGATGGCAGTTCCCAGGATGAAAGCCTTCCAACCCCTCCCGTATTCGAATCAAATTTTTCCCCAACTAAAATAAAATAAAATAGGACCTTTTATGTTTTCCCATTTTTTTCAAATGTGATTTTACTGAAACCGAAGTAAATGTTGTATATCATTAAGAAAAAAAATTTCGAAAATTCATTCTCCCCCCCTCATCGGCGTTTAAAAAGTACCTCTTGATACTCCTTAATTAAAACCCGCATAGTAGATAGAGGAATGGCCCAAGATCAGTCCTGGAAAGTATTTTTTCCCAAATGCCTGGAAAAATTAAATCACATCACAGAGAGACTTTTAAAATTTTTGCAGGGAGGAAAAAACATTTTTTAAAAACATTAAAGTTATATTAAGATTGTGTGGGGGTATCTTGTTTTCCCAAACAATGTGAAAAACGGGAAATTTGGAAGAGAAAACCCCAAATTTAACGGTTTCTAAATTGCAATTCATTATCATTTTTTTATGTAATCTTGAAATAAAATTAAAAAGTCTGTACAATTTTGTATAATCCAAATTAATTTACATTTTTAAAAGTTCTAGAGATAATGGAATCCTTAACAAGTCTTTGGGTTTTTTAAAAATTTTTGCAATAAGGTAATTTTTCTTCTTTTTTAAATTGAAAGGAATATTTTTCCCTTTAAAAAAGTTCTTGAGACTTTACAGGCTTTAAAATTACCTTTTTGTTTTTGTGCCTTTTGATAAATCTAACAGAACCATCAAAATTGTTTTAAAATTTTTAAAATTTTTTTTTATGGTTTTCCCAAATTTTTAATGTAAGTTTTTATGGGTGGAGCCACATTTAAAATTTTATTAACTAAAAACCCAGCTTTTTGATTTGGGTGATCATATAAAAAAATCAATATTTTTTTTTGTATCCCCATTTAAATAAACAATTTTTTAAGGCTTATTTTTAAATTGGGGTGGACTGAGACAAAATTTTGACCTTTTAATCAGCCCCAAAAAAAAAGAAAATAAGGAATTTTAATTATTTAAAATTATATCAGTTTTTTCCCTTAAATCTTGTGTGGGGTGACCCTTTTTCAAATCACCTGTCTTTTTGTCTCAATATAGGAAAAAAACAAGGAGTTGAATTTTCCGGATATCAAAATGTCTGGGAAATTCGTTCTTTTAAATCTAAATTATAAATTTTTTAAAAAATTCATAAATATGATTGGGGAAAAAAAAAATTATCATGTTTTTAAAAACATCAATTTTTATTCTTTTCCCAGAAATTTACTGTTGAAAGGGTATTTTTTAGAAAATATAATTTCTATTACTCTTAAATTTTTACTCTCTGAAAAAGGGAAAGAATTACGAACAAATAAAAATTCACCCGGTTTTGGGGCTTTAATTACTAAAAGACCAATAACTCTCTTAGCTAAATCGTTTGAAAAGGTTTTAAATCGGGTATTGGGGATCAAGTTCTGCCGATGCCTTTTCTTTTTAAAGTTCAAATTTTATAAGTCTGAGAATTAAAAGAAAGAAAGTTTGTGAAATCCATTTTTGTATTAAAAGATCTTTGCTGAATTTTTTATATATAAATTAGGGGTTTTGTTCCTTTTATTACAAATATTTATACGAATGTGTTTTTTTTATATTTTTTAATTAAAATTTCTTAACCTCGCTTGGAATAAAAATATTAACGTTTTTATTATTTTTCATTTTTACTTCCAAAAAGTTTTACAAGTCACTTTTTTTGGGGAAAAGAAATATGGGGAAAAGTTTTTCCCTTCTTAGTGATATCCATGTTTTGACCTAAAAAATTAATTTAAAAACTAAGTAATTCCTTCGGAAGGAATCAAACCCTCTTCGATTTGGGCCCGTTGCTCCCACCATAAGGGTTCCAAAAAATGCGTTTTTCAGTTAGGGTTTTTGGGCTCGTGTATTCCCCACGCATTTGATATTTGTCCCATATTCCCTTTACCAAAATCAGTTTGGGGGAAAGGGTTTGGACATTTAAATAATTGATATCAAGTTGTAAATTTTTTCACAACTCGTGCCAGATTGACAAATTACTCGTTTTTTTTTGATTCATAAATTTCATTTTTAAATGGAAAATTTTAAAATAAAAATAAACACGAAATGACAATCAATAATAAAAAAATTCTGTCTGTTTTGTATTTATTTTTGGGAAATGGGAACCTTTGGGTGGATTTTGAACTATGATTTCTTATATCAACACAAAAAAAACCTTTACTTCCCCTTTTTTCTTTTTCGTATACGCTTTGGGAAAATCGTAGTATACGGGATATTCATTGGGCGTATATCTGCTATTCGATCGTATCTTAAAAAAAAGAAAGTTTGTAATACAGCGGAAAAACGATTTCGCGATTAAACGGGAACACGTTTTTGGGGTCGAAAAAATGGATTTTAAAAAAACCGTCCATCCTTTTGGGGACCCTGCGCCCAAACCACGTACATCCAAATTGAAAACCCCTGTTTTCTTGTTTAAAAAATTGTTTTTTAAAAATTTTTTGAAATTTAGGGTTTCTTTACGAAAAATTTTTGGTTTCAAAATTTTTCCCCCAAAAACCCCCAATTTTCTGGGAAAATAAAATTAAAAAAACTTTGAAATTTTAAAAGTTCCAATTTTCCTTTTTAACTCGAATTTTTTAAATTAAAATTTTAACATTTTAAAATCTTCCCCAAACCCAGTGAAAACAGTTTTTCTTTCAAAAAAATTTTTTTCCATAATTTGTTCTTATAACAATTTTAGAAAATTTCTTGAAAATGGATTTTTATTCAAAATTTAACAAATTAAAAAATTTTTAAAGATGGGTTTTAATCAAAACCAATGAAACATTTTCTTTTCTTACTATTAAAAGTTTTAAAAAATTTTTTCAAAAACATTTTTTTTCTGTTTTTTTTTATTTCAACATTCCCGTCTTTAATGAAAACTCAACAAGTTCCTCAATCAACACATCCCCAAATGTAAAAAATTGTTTAAATGACCCAGGGGACTTTAGTAGGTTTTAGTTGTTTTGAAACTGGAAGACTCAGGGTTTCCTCCTGGTTTTCATCAACTTTTTTTTTTGACTATTTTGGTTTTTAAATTTAAAACTTTTCCTTTTCAATAATTTTTAAAATTGCATTTGGTTTTTCGTTTGATTTTTAAAACGAATGAAATTTTTAATTTTTAAAAATTTGTTTTAATTGAAAACATTACCCAAAAACCAAAAAAATAAGGGTTTTTTTTTTATAAATTAATTTGATAAAAGGAAAAAACTGCTAATATTAGGGGATTTTCTTGAAGGGCAAAAAAGTTTTTTAGATTCTAAATTGAAATGATTCTGAATTCGGGGTTCGGAAAAATTTTCTTGGGGAAAAGTTATCACGTCTAATAATTCACCTTGGGGAGAGGCGATAAGGGTTGAGCGTCAGCTGGAAGAAGCCCCACGCAAAAAAAACATAGTATGGGCTGAAACATTCTTAAGTGAATTAACTATTTTATAGTGCGTAATTTTTTTGCTTTTTTATTGTCTCTTAGGGTAATTTTTTAATATTTTAAAAATTTCAGAGTGGGGAAAAGCAATAGGGTTTTAAAACAAAATTCGTAAGATTCTTAATTGGGGGAAATTCCCGGGAAAAGCCATTTCGTCTTGTTGGTGGAAATCCAGGTCCCTGGGTTCCAAAAAGAGGAACCGGGGTTTTAAATCCCTATGATATCAAGGGTTTTTTTGACGAACAATGAAAAAAAAAATTCCCAATAACGATGTCGAATTTTAAAGTTCCTTTTCTTTGAAGAAATACCCTTACAAAAATGGGAAAAAATTTGATGCTCGTTACGGGCGTTTCAGATCATTTTCCCACCATATTTTTTTCCCGTTCATGAAAACCCCCTTTTGGGTTTTTCATTGGGGTTTTTTTTCCCCATCCCCCAATGATTTACGTCCTTTGTAATTAACTTTTTTTTGTTGTCTCCTGTTCTTTTTCAAATTTTTTAAACTAAAAATTTTTTTTGCTTTTAAAAATTAAAATGCCACACCCTTTTCTACCAAAATATGAAAAACAGAGTGCTGGGGGGATGGGAAATCTCCTTGAAATGTTTATAACCAATGTGGACTGGGTTTTGGTTCTTTCCAACTCAAAGGTTCCCCGTTCTCTTCCATTTAAATCTATCCCCACAAAAAACATTTTTGATATTTTTTCAACTTTTCAGTTCAAAAGCTCTTTCACGGAATCTAATTTAGTTTTTAAAACTTCCCCAAAAATTTTAAACACTTCTACTCCAAAATTAAAAAATCTAAAAAAAAACTATTCAAATGCTCCTTAAAAAAAAAGCGTAGAGGAAAAATTTTAAAAAAAACATTTTGTAATTTTAAAACAATAAAATGAGCAATATCTCGTTTTTCATCGGATGGCTGCATTTATTAATAAAAATGTAAAAAAAAAATTTGGGGCCTTTTAGAAAATCTTTTTTATATAAATTTTTTAAAAAAAAATTTTTGCCAAAATTGTCGAAAAACAACTAAAACTTTTAAAAAAATTTCATGACCCAATTAAATCCAATTATAACCACATTTCATTTGGGAAACAAAAAACTCTATCTTTAATTTTGTAGTTGTATTTAAAACGCCACTGTTTTAAATTTTAAATTTTTAAAATTCAGGTTAACCATGAAAAGGACATATTCTACCTTTATTAAATTTTTCTATAAGGGAAACAGTCCTTACAAAAAATTTTCAGAAAAAAATTTGGGGCCCTTTTTTGGAAAAAATTAAAAAGTCCGGAAGGCCCAAAAAAGTCCTTCAAAAATTAAATTTTTTTCCTCCATGGGTTAGCTGAAACGAAAACGACAGGGGTTCTTCAATTTTGGGAAAAAACGTATGCATGGTTTAGGGGCTAGGGTTGTATCGGGCGGACTGACGGAAAGTTTTTTTTAATTGGTTTTTTGGGATCCCGGGTCTACAAAATGGGTGCCCCCGCGTGTTAGGACTTTTTCTTAATTTAGCATTTTTTTTTCAGTTTTCGTCGGAAAGCGGGAATTATTTTTTTAAGAAAATGCACGGTTTTTCCTAATTTTAACTTCTTGCTACGTTTTTACTCTGTATATACGTAAGTATCAGAAAAATATGAAATGTTTTTAACATAAATCACCCGATAAAATTTTAAAGGGAAAAAATTAGTATTTAAGTTGGGAAAAAATTCTTGGTTTTTTAAAAACCCTGTATTTATATAATAAAATATTCGATTATTAGTTGAAGTAAATATTTTGAATAATTAATTAATAATGTATAGTCAAGACACATGGTTTTTGGAAAACTCGAAAGATCCCAGACAAATAGGTATATTTTCAGTAGGAAAGATTTAAATATATCAGGTGATTATTAGGGAGGGGATCTAATAAAATTTTGGGATTTAAAAAAAGCTAGGGAAGGTTTTAGACTTTATAAAGTTATAAAAAAAATTTTCGAAAGAAAAATAGAGAAATATACAAGACAATGGTAGGCTGTTTTACTTGAATGGAAATTAGAATTAAAAAGATCAATAAACTCTCAGTTAAAAACTTTAAAATGAAATTTTGGAACGATTTTGTATTTTACTTTTGATAGAATACTAAACGAAAAATTAGACAGTATGTGATTGAGAGACAAGTGATGGATAAGTCAAACAACTCCCCTGGTATGCTGCAGAATCATGACAGAATATCAAAATTTTCTTTAGTGATCCCCCTTTTGAAAAAAAACGGGGAAAGGGAAAAAAAATCTTATGGTACGTCATCGATTTGACAATGAAGGGGAGAAGAACAAAGGGAAAATGCCCGGGGAAAAAAAAACATTGGGTTTTAGATTGCGAAAAAAAGTCCCTTTGAACTTAAAATACTCGCAGAATTAAAAATTAATTTTTAAACCCGAAGTGGAAGATACCCCGGGTAAGTTGTTTTATGTGCTGGGCCCAAATAAGCGGAAACCCAAAATCTGTTAAGATCTTGCCGGAATATTTAAACCCAAAACAAATCGTTTTTTTAAATTTAAATGAAAAAAAAGAAAATTTGATTATTTTCTAGAGAGTCAAAATAACAAATAAGATATTACTCTATTTGGTATTTTTGATATTTTTTCCCCCCTTTGTCCATTTATCAGCATGATCCTTTTTCCCTAGGGAAAAACTATTCTTCCCAATTGAAAAGGGAAAATGTTATTTAAATTAAAAAAAAATGATTTAATTATTTTTCGAAAATTAAGGGGTAAGTAAAGAAAACTATCACAAATAAAATTCCCCCATTTCTTATGTTTTACCAATGAATAATATCAATTTCCCCAAATTAAATCTTTTTCGATCCACCCAAAAAATTGGGCTCTTTAACCAAATCTTTCCTTTTTAGCGATAACATGATTCCCGGGAAAATGTTCAGCCCGTTTATCGACGAATAAGAAAATTAATTAAAAGTAGTGGGTTCAATTGGGATTCAAAAGGCCCGATTTTTTAAAACTCGAAAATTTGTTATCATTTCTCTCTCATGGTTCAACATGTATTTTCAAATTAATGTTTAAAAAAACTATATCCTTTGGGATCAAACTTAAGTAAAAAACGCCATGGTGAACCCCGAAGTTTTTACAACCCCCAGCGATAAACGCTTTTTTCCCTTTTTGACCTTTCATTAAAATTGGTCCTTGAAGTGTGGGCCCAAAAGCCAATGAATTATAAATTTGAGGTTTTTTTTCGTTATTTTTAAATTTTCTTTGAAAAACGTCTCTGCGTGGGAAAACTCTAGAACACTAACTATCAATAATTGGGGAGTACATTTCTTACATTTATTTAAAATAAGTAACAAACTTTTTAACAATAATAAAAATTTAATTATAGTTTTAAAAATTTTAACCAATTTATTATAGTCTTTTTTTAAAAAAATAAATATTTTTAAATTAAAAGAAATTTTCCCAAAAAAAAAATTAATTCTTATTTTTTTTACAATTTTATTAACAATTCATTAAAATTATAAATATCGTACAATTTACTGAAGATGCTTGTGAAAAATCAATAAATTGGAATTTTTTATGAAATGAAAATGTTAAAAAAGAAAAAATTTTTTTTTTAAATTTTGAAGAGGGTCCTATTCATTTTTTAACGATTATCGTGAAAAATTTCCAAATTTTTCAATTTTAAACATTATTAACAAATACAATTTTAAATAATTTATGGGGTCTCTGTGTTCTTTAAAGGTTTAAAAGTGTTTGCATAAATCTGTTTTCTAGAAAATTATTAACATTTTTGATGACATTAAAAAACTTTTTGTAAATTTCTCGTCTCTCAATAAAAATATCTAATGTAAAAATAACCTTTTTAAAAATTTTAAATATAAATTTTATTTTTCTTTATTGGGAAAACCATAAATTACATTAAGTAATATATTATTTTGGGTGTTGTATTTTGTGTATGTTGTGTGTTTTGTGTGTGTGTGTGTGTTTTTTTTAAAATTTTACAAATGAAAAAAATGGGGTTTCTACCTTTCAAACATTAAGATATTAAAATGTTTTATAAAGTCATATTTTCGTTTTTTTTTCCACCCAAAAAACCCAAAAAAATGGTATACATATGATTTTTTAAAATTTTCGGGAAAAAAACTCCCTTAATCAATCACTAACGTTAGATTGAAAAGGGAGTTTTGATCCCAAAAAAGATCAAAATCATTCAAATTTCCTTGGGTCCTACCAATCCCTAATGTCCCGTAGAAACCCTTTTTGACTAAAGAACTTTAAATACTTTTAAATTTTTTAGTATTTTACAAATAAAACTATTTTTTTACAATAAAAATTTCCCTGAAAATGGGTTTTTTTTTTTGGGTCATCGGAAATTTGATGAAGTATTTCACCTTTTATGCTATCTCGGAGACGTGTTTGTGAAAAAGACTCTAAAATTTCTTTAAATTTTTTTCCCAAAAAAATAACTAGGTTGAAAATACCCAAAACCCAAAATTTTTTTCATTTTTTATTAAAAATTTACAATAATAAACAAATGAACATGGAGCTTAATAGTTTTCCCGTTTTTTTTAAAAAATTTTTTAACAGTTTTAAAATATTTCACTGGGAAAATTTCCTTTATTTTATAATTTTTAAAAAATTTTGTAAAACTGTTGGGTTTATTTATAATTTTATTCAAATTTTACTATAACTAACTCCCATCCCCCCATTTTGTTTTTCCGTTAATAGTCCCCCTCCCCGGAAAAGACTAAAACCGGTTGGTCAGCTCCCGTCCCCCAGGGGGGGGCCCGGGGTGGGAAACTCTGGTAAAATTCGGGTCGGACATGATTTTTGTGGGAGAACGTTTTTGTCCAAATTCCCCATTTTCTATCCCCGTTAACACCCCCTTTTTCAAATATTTCTTGGTTTTCCCTGAACTAAACAATAATACTCTTTGTATTTGAACTAAAGTTTGTTTTTTTTTCTTACGTCGTGTTAAATTTCCCGAGTTCTTAGAAATTTTCTTGAGGGTGATGCAAAAAAACAACTTTTTCCCGGAAATTAGGGAAAAAGGCTGCCAAGAACAACTTTCCCCAAACCCCAAATTGACTATTGATAAATCTAAACAAATGGCTCCCTTTTACGCACCCAAAAGATCTGCAATCAGATTTTCCCTGAAAAATTTAAAGAGACTATTGTTGAAATGGAATGGAATGGGAAAAATTAATTTAAAACAGATTTTGAAAGTTAAAATTCCTATTTTTCCTTTCCTGTAATTTTTGTTTTGATCACAGCATTCTTACGATAATCATTGCCAATTACCCGTATTTTTTTTGGTATATTTCATTTTTCTATTTGTGATTCGCTCCTCAATTCAATCAATTAGATCTTTTTGAAAACCTTAAAGTCCCAATTAATTTTTAAATTTAAAATTTTTCTGCTCATTTGCAAAAAAATTTTTTTTCTTTTATTGTATACCCCTCCGAAATGGGTGATGCCCTTTCGCCAAATCGGGTTTCCCAAGGGCCCATGCCCGGGCCCCAAACCCGGGGTCAGGTATCCGCTCTTATCTTTGGGTTTTGCTCAAGTTTCGACGTCCCCCCCCCCCTCGAAGATTTTTCCCCCTAGTTATCTCAAAAGGGGGGGCAATTTCGAGTCATGGCGCTGCCTCCTCGTGAGCAGGGGCGGAGGGGGGGGGAGAGGGAATGAGGAGGTAACAGGGGCCGAAACAAAGGTTGGGGCGCGCGGGCGGGTCCTCCGCCAATTTCCTGGACTTGGCCCCGCCCCTGGGGCCCGACGACAGGGGGCAGGTCCGGAAGGGCTTGACATTTATCGTTCTTTTTAAAATGAAGTCTAATTTATTATTTTGTGAAATTTTTTCAGATTAAAAATTTAAAGAAAGTTTTTTTCTTAAAATATTTTAAAATCTAAGGGTTTAAACAGGGGCCTTTTAAAAATAATTTTCAGGAAACACAATATAATGCATTTACATTCACACCTATCCAAAAAAATTATTTTTACTTTAAAACTTGTTTTGACATTTTACGCCTTTATTAAAAAAAATTTTTA